>CM040984.1:2813985-2828059 GCA_022985145.1 Pangasius djambal | reverse complement strand
AAAAAAAAAAAAAAAAAAAAAAAAAAAAAAAAAAATCCAAGCTGCTGTTATAGAAAATTAATCAACAACAATGGTATAATTATGTTTAGCCGTTATCATGCCGTCCTATCGGGGGAAAAAATACCTTGTATCCTTGATGTAGTGAAGTTTTCTGTAATCGTGTTTATTTAACATTTATGGAAGGAGTCTCCAGTGCCAGCGCTTTGTAACAGTCGGTAAAGTTTTCTGACATGGGAAAGTCTTCAGGACCGAGGAGTTTACGCTTCCTCGGTAACATGACAAGCTGCGTTTTCTTTGCCTTATTAGCTTCAAGAGAGGAAAAAGAGAAACTGTAGACAGAGCGAGTATAGTATAGCTGCTATAACATAAGTGAGAACAGGAACTAACTTGTTTCATGGATGTTCCACAGCATTAAAAGTAACTATAACTGGTTTAAAATTATGAAGTGTCACTCAATAATAGATTAAACATTTTGATCATTGGGAAATTATTGTGGTATAAGAGGAATAAAACATTTGTGGAAATGCTGTTACTGGAAAATCATCCATTGGGGTGGCAACAGTACCTCACAGTTATAATCAGTCTCAAACATTCGTTTGAGTAATTTAACAGCCTGTAGTTCTTTAAATGTATACATCTGTGAATTAGCATAAGCAGAGAAAAACGATCCCGGTTGTCCAAGATGGCTGCCAGGTGGTGACGTCTTGTTCACGTCTGAAAGATGACAACAAATCCTACTGTGTCCCAAACCACATCAGCACATCTGAGCGATATCGCTGAAGAACTGGGTTCAATTTCAGGTGTGTATTTAAAGCCACAAATGTACCATGAGACAGTGGCCTTGTTGCTCCAGAGTAAAACTAAAGAAGCTAACGCTGGACACCAGTCACCATGTCTTTGATGATCGACTACGTTTTATGTAAGTGGACAAATGTGTGCATTTCATATGGGTCTAAGATGAGCCTTGATTGCAGGTTTGATTAAAATCCAACAAAATCTGAGTCCAAAAAAAAAAACATCACTGATTTTCTTCACTCAAGTCTAAATTTGAAACCGCATGAATTTTTTTTCTGTTTGTTTTACTGGACTCGTTTTATTTTGTGTAAAACACGCAAGGGTCTGAACTTTGCGAGCGGGAGGAATAATAAAGTGAAATGGGAAAAACACACCCACGATTCCTCCACAATCAAAATCCACGGTTAGGAAGAGATAGGAGGAAAATCATCCTGAGCATCCATACATTCACAAATTAAATTAACATCATAAGCGAGGAAAAAAACAGAAAGAAAATAGAAACCGAAGATTTGCTGCCAGGTATTGTCAGAATGTCTGGCAAATGTGCATGGATTCGCTGCTCGCTCTTTTTAAAGATTCATTCAGAAAGATTCACTTGGTTTTTGTAGAGGAATAAAGCACGACAGGGCATGTCGTTATAAGAAAAATAACTCCACACTACACTGTCACTGATTATTTTCCTATAACAGCACACCCCATGTGTCTTACTTCTAAGACTCCTACTTCTCTTAAGTTAATTCTGTTGAGTTGATCTCGAGTGTAAATGCTGACTGCTGTTTACTGCTACATTTCAGTTGGGACCTTACATTAGCTACTTATATTTACATCACTTTTATTGAAATGATAGCTAAAGTTAGCTCGCTAGCGAATGGTAGCTCAGTCAGCCATGACTCGAAGCTCTAAACTCTTTTCCTGATGATGGTAAAATCAGTATACTTCTGAAAATTATATGACTACACTTTAGCAATTTATATAGTAAGTAATAACTTGGCACTTTGAGTTAGCCGATGCGACAACTTGCGTGCGCACTCCCAACGTGAGCAAGTACGGTGTCCATCACTAATATGGGCATATCCACTGTCCGAGCGTCCGTATCCACTGTCCGAGCGTCCGTATCCACTGTCCGAGCGTCCGTACCCACTGTCCGAGCGTCCGTACCCACTGTCCGAGCGTCCGTATCCACTGCGCATACTCTGCTTTCAATTTTCACAAGATGGCGATTCTGTTTTGACCAAAAAAAAAGGCTTCAAAAACTCACAATGGGAGTAAAAGGTGCCATGTTTTCCCACGAGAAACTTTGCGTTCTCTCGCGAATTTTTCTGCGTTCTCTTGCAAATTTTTCTGCGTTCTCTTGCAAATTTTTCTGCGTGCTCTCGCAAATATTTTTGCGTTTTCTCTCGCAAAGATATTTTTTCGTTCTCTTGCAAGGATATTTGTGTTCTCTCACCAAGTTTCTCGGGGGAATGCAAAAGCATTGAAATCTAAATTTTTCTCCCATCTCATAATTTTTTTCCATCACCATCAACCGCCATCTCAACTTCAAATCTCATCTAAAAAAAAAATAATAAATAAAAATAAAAAACAGGAGTACTGTCTCTTTAAGAAGGAAACCTCCATCCAGGCGGAATGGACTCGAGGCCGAATCCCAAACCGCACAAATATAAAGCGGTCTACGTAGGGCGCGTACGTCGTGACGTCACATCTTACGTAGTGCGCTTATGTAGGGAACTGGGAAGCATTTGGGATTCGGCCAGGATGATGTGAAAGGCAGTCTCTCCTCTGGGGGGAAAAAAAAGTAGAGGACTGGCTGTAAAAGTCGGGGCTTGTGGAGGTTCAGCGGTTTTCTGGGGCGATTTTCGGTACAACAGAAACCGCAGGGAAGCGATTATAAATGTAAAGCAGAGGCAGGGTGAGGGATGGCGGGGGATGTGGATAAAGCAGCGCTGTTAGAAGAGGAGAAGAAGAAGAAGAAGAACTCGGTAAATAATGATGTAGATCACGATTCGGGAAAAACACCTGGGCGCATCTGGGCTTTCTGGACTTTATTCATGGTCGCGTGCGTTCCGGTAATCGGTGCTGGGATCCAGTATTTCAGAAACACACACGTCTCCCAGCGTCACGTAAGTGCCATATATATTCTTTTCTTTTCTTTTTTTTTTTTAATCAGTTTGAAATAATGCATGCGACTGGGTAATCGATTTAATCGATTAATCGTTGCACCACTGATTTAAAAACAAACAAAACAAACAACAACAAAAAAATCAAGAGGCATACAGCAGAATCCCGGATATGACGCGAATAAAGATTGATGCACGAGTCGATTAAATCGATTAATCGTTGCAGCACGCGCAGTACTACACAGCTGTGGTGTGCCATTGTTTCTGTGCCACGTATGTGTTAGATGAGAACAGTTGTTTTATTAGGGGGTGGGTGTTTGATGATCACACACACACACACACACACACACGGGTGCAATGTGGAGGAGTTCTTTCCTCCATTACTTGGTGGTCTTTACGCACATAACTCCATCCCTGCCCTCAAATCGCATCTGTGCAGACTTAATGCATCATATCTGCTTCATTCCTGTTGAAATCTGAGCAACTCTAAAGCTCAGTCATTCATTTAGCACCAAAATGAGATATAATTAGATATAAGGTTCCATATGCAGATATATATTTGGAGGAAACGGAGACCACAGACAACGTGACACGGCAGCCTCGGCTTTCCTGGACCACAGGATTTATCTGCGAGAAACCTAGTGAAAGAGGCGGCGTGTAATCATCAGCGTGTAAACTTCCCACTCATTAAGTTCTTCTGTTTTTCAGGAAGCGGCGCTGAAGACCCTAGGAGCAGAAGGACTTTTCCTCTTCTCATCTCTGGATGTGGATCACGACCTCTACCTGAGTCCCGAGGAGTTTAAACCCATCGCTGAAAAACTCACAGGTTCAGACGTTCACGTTTGCGTCGCAGCGCCACGTTTATCATACGTTTAGCTCATGTGACAGCGATGCCAGTGCAGTTTTCAGTGTTAAAAAACTGCCATGTTTTGAATGTCTGCCATGTTTGTCTCTTGTGTAAAGGTGTCGCTCCTCCTGCGGAGTTCGAAGAGGAGTTCATCGCTGACCCGAACGGAGAGACGCTCACGCTTCACGCAGCCATGCAGCCGCTTCTGCTCGAGACCATGACCAAGAGCAAGGATGGCTTTCTGGGGGTAAAACTTTAAAAATTAACAAAAATGAGAACTTCATACAAAAATTAAATAAGATATCTCCTTGATTTGAACCATTTACCGCCGGTGCGACGTTTTGGAGTTTCAACAACTTCAAATCACGAAGAAAAAACAGATTTTACGACCAGAAGTAACACTATAATGACGTCCATGTACACTGTACAGCTTGTCAGCAACTGGACATGTCTAGCGAGTAATTTATCAAACATTTTCATTTATCTTGCATCCTTTCGTTTTTACGGGTTCTTACGACTATCATGTTGTTTCAGAAAATCACCCTGTCATGTCATTGTACTTTTTTCCAAGATAATTAGCAGCATTAATAACAGGAAGTGGACATAAAAGAAGGAAAAGTGAATGAAATCGTTTTCTCTGTAGGTATCCCACAGTGCGCTGAGCGGCCTGCGTTCATGGAAGCGTCCCGCCGTTCCATCCTCCAGCTTCTCGGCTGCTCAGTTCAGGGTCTTTCTGCCCCCGAAGGGTAAAGGGGAGCCGGGGGACACGTGGTGGATCATACCAAGTGAGCTCAATATCTTCACTGGATATCTGCCCAACAATCGGTACCACCCGCCCACCCCCCGCGGCAAAGAGGTAAAGTATGATTCCAGCAGAAATCAAGCATTTGGCTGACCGATGAATGTGTTTTCTTGATCTTTTTATGGTGCACTTGTCCCTTAACTGGCTTAGGAAAATAACAAACTTGCTGCTTGCTGTTTATCTCCTACATTTGTCACAGATATTGTTCCTAAGAAGCATAGTGTGCCAAGCAAAACAAGTTGTCTTTTTGTTTTTCCTGCTGAAAATGAAGCATGGGTGACCAGACAGCATGGTTATGGGCGTGTTTACTTTTAGCTTGTTGGACTAATGGGGAGGTGGAATCATGGAGAATATTCCCAGACTAGAGAAAACAGGATCGATCCCACTCTTCCTACAGTTTCCTTTCCGAAATGCGTCAGTCAGTCAAATCTCATAACAAGATCGGAATCTGATGCACTCTAGATCGGATCAGCGCATCTGTAAAGTTTTTTCACGTTCGATTTTTTTTTTTCCAGGGCTGAGTCTGATTGCCAGGTACAAACGAGGAAGAAGTAATCAAGTAAATTAAGCTTTGATTAAACCTAAGACCAATAAATAATAAGAACAATATCTCACCTACAGCAGAAGTCATGTATAGAAAAAAATGGAATCCATTGGAATGCATTGTGGAGATCAGGTTCTTCACAGGGATCTATAACAACACTGGCATCTGTGTGTTTTAAATATTAAGGTCCTGAACTGTTGTCCATGACTTCTGAAGTGTTTCTCTTTTCTCCTGGCCCCCTCAGGTTCTGATCCACACCCTGCTCAGCATGTTTCATCCTCGGCCATTCATCAAATCCCGCTTCGCTCCTCAGGGAGCCGTGGCCTGCGTACGAGCCGTCAGCGACTTTTACTACGACATCGTGTTCAGGTACTGAGCTGCACAAGTTCACAAATCTTAATGCATCATCATCGTTTTTTTTTTAAGAGAGTTGATTTAAAAAAAAAAACAAAAAGCCAACAGAGATAAGCTTGATGAATCGGCGCTGAGCTAGGATGTCAGGAATGTTCTGGATTATAGAGCTGACTTTCAGGAACTGCACCTAAGCAGAATAATAATATTTCCTCTCTTTCTCCTCTTTTCAAGATCCGTCGCACCAGTGTGAATTTAATATCACATAACAACACGTGATAAAACAAATCAACTAAAAAATCCAACCAAATATGAATGCGTTATTTGCAATGAATAGATAATGTCTTCTAAACAAATACACATACAGATATGAACATCAGACGCACTGTTATTTTTATCAGAAAAGTTACGTGAGCGGGAGGTTTCTACTTTCATGCGGGCGTGCAGTCAGATATGAAGCTTGTGGGACAAGAAAGACCATGTTCATTACCATGAATGTACAGCGGCTGTTCATTCATCCTTAGTAACTGCCTGGTCAGGGGGTTGCGATGCTTTAAATTAGGATACTGGTTTGTTTAAAGTTGTTTGAAATACAGCAGGGAAACACACATGATAACTGGGTGAGTGAGCTGGGACAAAACAGTCCTTTGAACATCTCTATAAAAAAAAAAAAAATGAAAAAGAAGAAAAAACGTCCGATTTAGGCCACACCCACATCGGATTTATATCCGACTATTTGGAGCACTGAACAGATCCAGCTACAGATAGTGCCACTGCATCACATGATCCAGTTTCAATGCTGTGTTCTGTTCACGCTGTGTCTCGAACCTCAGGATACACGCCGAGTTCCAGCTGAATGACGTTCCCGATTTCCCGTTCTGGTTCACACCCGGTCAGTTCGCTGGCCACGTCGTGCTCTCCAGAGACGCTTCTCATGTCCGGGACTTCCATCTGTATGTCCCTAATGACAAGTGAGTACGAAGAAGACCGTAGATACCAAGTGTACAGCCACTGAAACTGAAAAAAAACCCACCTTTTTATTTGTGGCCATGCTGAAGAAACGCGTTTATATATGGCATGTTTAAAATGGCATTTTAGATGCGGCTTAGTTTGAACAGTGCACGTGATATCTTTGCTGGTGTATAATCAAGGAAATGGAGAATGGAAATAAAGGGAAATTTTGTGTGTGACTTTATTATGTTATCCTTGATAGAGAAGCTGAGATGTGATCTTATTGTCAGATAAACTAAAAGAGATTTATGGTCCATTCTCAAGGTAGTGTGTGGTCTGTAATGCTGGCTTCAGAGCTGAAGTTCTCTTTAAGTAAGTCTTGTATATATTGAACGCAGCTTGCAGATCTCTGATTGTCGTGCTGTGTCTGTAGGTCTCTGAATGTTGATATGGAGTGGCTGTATGGTGCCAGTGAGAGCAGCAGCATGGAGGTGGATATCGGCTACCTGCCACAGGTACATAAACACCCGCCCGCATCGCTGAACTATTGTTGGTGACTGTAAATAAAGATGTGCATCCTATGGCTGCTTAGACTGTTGAGGTTTTATTTTTTTTTCAATCTCCACTGCACATTTTACATGAAATTCTCCAGGAAGTGACATGATGTCGTACTTTAACTGTCATTACATGTAGAAAAAAAATACAAGAAGCGCGAATTCTCTGTATTTTTTGCCTCTGAAGATGCAGCGAAAGCAAACAACCTCCTCAAAAATAGAGGCTTCTGTATGGTGGTCAGAAATAAACAACATGGTGGATTTCAGGAGCTGAATACATATTCGATTTTATATATGAATATATTCCACACACGTCAACATTTTCCAGATGGAGTTGCGAGCGGCCGGTCCGTCCACGCCCTCCGTGATCTACGATGAGCAGGGGAAGGTGATTGACACCCGGGAGGAGGGAGGAGAACCCATCCACTTTGTGTTCGAGGAGATCCACTGGAGCTCCGAGATCAGCCGAGACGAGGCAGCCGGTCGCCTCGAGGTCACTTTTTACCCTTTCAAAAAGGTAAGCTCTTTTCCGTCACGTGTTCCACAACGTCATTCGTACCTTCCTTCCCATTAACACCTTCTACATTTTTTTCCCTTCCTCAGGTGGCGTACCTGCCTTTCTCCGAGGCCTTCAGCAGGGCGGAAGCAGAGGGGAAGCTGGTTCACTCCATCCTGCTCTGGGGAGCGCTGGACGATCAGTCCTGCTGAGGTCAGAATGAGAGGATCGCAACTGCATGGCTGAGAAATATGCAGGGAATGACTTGTGTGTTATTGTGCAGTGGATTCATCTCATTATCCTGGCAGAGTACAAGCAAGACTGTTGAGGAATGTGGATGTCTCGCACACAGAAAAGACTTCAAAAATCATTTTTGTTTGGTATATTCCACAGTACATTCATCTATTCCAATTGAAAAAAAATTTAGTATTAGACAAACTTGAATCAGATTTTTAATAATTGCACTATTCCTCTGAAAAGCTAAATACATATACGGCACTTACTATTATTATTATTATTATTATTATTATTATTATTATTATTATTATAACATTTAAGATGCGATCAGATAAACCTTTATTAATCCGTCTTCAGGGAATTAAAGTGTTACAGCGGCAAGATAGTGAGGAATATTAAGGAAGAAAAAAAAATAAATATCAATATGACCGAGGGCAGTGTGACGTCTCTCACGGTTTCTGCATTAACTTGAACTTCTTGGCATTCGGACCTGTCTTGGTCTTGGTCTTGGTCTTTATTTCGACCCTGAGTTTGTAAAAAAAATAAAAATAATAATAATGTTCGTGTTGTCTTTGTTTTACAAGACGTAATTCCTAGTTGAAGTAAAGTCTTTGCCGAAATTTGAGAAGGATCTGAATTTTCTCGGGCTCCATCTTGACTCAGTCTGGATTTCATCTGGAACTCGATCTTAAGACTCGACCTTGGCTCGACCTTGGCTAGTCCTGGTTTACAACAGTTCTAGTGCAGAGGATTGTCTGTGACCACAAAAAAAAAACAACAAGTGATTGACAGCAGGTTGATGTATTTATTCATAATAATAATCTCATGAGCTATTATGGAATGTTTATGAATGGATATACAGTTAATCAGATTTGTACTCTATGCTCTCTGTGTGTGTGTGTGTGTGTGTGTGTGTGTGTGTGTGTGTGTGTGTGTGTGTGTGTGTAGGTTCGGGGCGAACTCTCCGGGAGACAGTCCTGGAAAGTTCGCCCGTCCTGGCCTTGCTCAACCAGAGCTTCATCAGCAGCTGGTCTCTCGTCAAAGAGCTGGAGGACCTGCAGGTGAAGCTTCACACATTTTTACATTCATACTTTCGGAAAAACTGGTTAGTGTGCCGTTCGGTGTGTTCACGGAGTAAGGATGCTTAGATGAGTAAAGCTGCGTTCACACTGGTTTTTCCCTCAAACTCCTGCTGCAGCTGTCTCTTCCAGAAGTTTGGAAAAGTTTTCAGAAAATTGCTTTTTTGTTTTTTTAGTTCCCGACCAATCAGGTCTCGTGTAAGGAGAGCAAGCAAGAAAATCCAAACATGGAGCAATGAGTGCAGTGAAAAATTCGTCTTGTAGTAGTGGGTGAATATGAGGAGATTTACGACATGTTGACTTGAAAATGATTAATACGCTATATTCTCACTTTACTATCAAGCTAAACGTAACACTGTGCGTATTTTTGGGATATTCCTTGTTGCGCGATGTGACGTCTCACTTGAACTGTAGCTGTATGTGGTCAAGCCTCCAAACCTACAGCGAAGACGAACAACCTCTTCATCACCCATCTTTTCTTTCATCTGCATTACTGAGAACACTAAATCTAATCTAGACAGCAAGCTAGACTAGTTAGTTAGCCGATACTCGCTAGAGGTAAGGGGGTTGTTATGGTTACGGTGTGCCGCATGAGACTTTTTTTTTTCCCGTATCAGCACAACAGTTGCTCCAGCGAAAAGGATGGAAGCTTCCAGATCTCATAATCGGTGCTTGTGTAAGAAGTATCCGTTTTTTTAATGCCATGTGATTTGCGTGCAGGCTGATGAGAAGAATCTGGATTTGAGCCAGAAGGCGCGTTTACACCTGGAGCAGTACAGCTTCCCTGTGGAAATGATGGTGGCGTTGCCTAATGGGACAGTGGTAGGTCTGGGAATTTTACAAAATACGTGTCGTGGTCTTGGGGAAAACTGACTGTTGTGGATGAATTCTGGCGAGAAATCACCAAGATTTTCACCAAAATTTGAGTTTTTCCAGCCTGTAATGTACTTAATAAATCTTACCAAAGTGTTTTTATTTAATTTCTAATCTTGCCTAGGCTATCGGTCATGAATTCGCTTCATGTTTCGTTTTGTATATCCTGACTGTTCTCTGTTGTGTCTGACTGATAGTTTGTCTGTTTACACTTTCCTGTGTCTGTCTTTGGCGAAGTCCTATTGTGCATTTGTATTAAGATCTCATCCGTGCTTTCCTTTGTTGGGTTTCTTCTGGTTTTAAGTCTTGCTCGTGTTTTGGGATTTGAACTCACAACCTTCCAGTTACCCCTTAAAAACAGTCAATTTTACTGGGGGAATTAATGTTTTAATATAAATAATGTAATAACATATTTGTATAAATATCTCCAATATGGACAAATATATCTAATATATGAGATTTAAAAAATATATATATTTTTTTTTATAAAACATGATCACCAATTCATGGGCCAGTTTGTTTATTTGAAATGATCTCGTGTACAGGCAGATATTTGAACTCATTTCTAGAAACAACCGCTTGAAATTAGCACATTATCAAAATGATCTCCTCGGAAAAGGATCTGATGGTATAAAACGTCGATACCATTTTCGTCCCATTTGGTTTCTCCGTTCCACAGGTTCACCACATCAACGCTAACAACTTCCTGGACCAGACGTCCATGAAGCCGGAGGAGGACGAGCCGGGGTTCAGCTTCTCGGGCGGGTTCGAGGACCCTTCCACCTCCACCTACATCCGCTTCCTGCAGGAGGGACTGGACAAGGCCAAAGCTTACCTCCAGTCAGCATCATAAACACACACACACACACACACACACACACACACCTCAGTCTAACAGCTAGACTCGTCCGTGTCTCACACACGTGAACGGGGAATTATTTCCTGGACCTTGTGCTGCACTGAATTCTGGGGACTTCTCTCCTGTCCTGTAGCAAGTGACTGCAGATTTTTCTACACAACTGGTAATACAGTGAATACGGTAACACTATTTTTGTGACCTGGGTTTAAGCGTAGTGTGCTGATTATGAAATTTTTATACTGAACAAGTGCACAGTCGTCTAGTGATGAAGGTGTTCATCAACACTCCAGCTCTGACCTAGAAAAGAGGCATTTGTTAAAGGAATAGTTCAGCCAAAAAAAAAAAAAAATCCCAGCTTAAATTGAAATATAGTCAATCATATAATAACGTAGCTAATAACTAATTGAAGCTAAACGAAAGAAAACAGGCTTTAGACACCAAACATGACTGATTTCTACTTTCACTAGTTGGCCTAACTATTACTTTAACTTTTTTTTTTTCTTCTTCCATTTTCAGCTATTTTGTTCACTTTTTGATTCTTCACTCACCACCAGATGTGTGGCAGCCGGAGAAAACCCTTCACATGGTGAAAATCGGACATTTTCTATTATATAATGTACTAAAAACTAAACACTTTCTTAAACGAAACAAAAAAAAAAAAAAGAACATGGAATGTAAGAAATAGGAAAAAGAGAAATATGCTTCCCTTTTGCAAGTATTTCAACCAGAGGTGAAGTTCTAGCATTTTAATACCTGATCTTTAATTACAAACTGATGAGGCGTATGTCCGTTTGGCCACGTCATGTAGCTATCCCACGACTTGATCAAAGTGTGGCGTTCACGCCGGTTGTACACTGTACGATCTTGTAAGAGTATTACTTGTCACACAAAATCCTGGCTGAATTCTAAAACAGACTGTACAACATCGCGCGTAGTCCGTCTCGGCGTATACGATGAAGAGCCTCTAACGATAGACCTGTGACTAGTGATGTAAGCAGAATGTAGTCTTTTCTTTAGAGATTTCTTCTGTTTGTTAGCATGTTTCATTTATGTTTCGTCATCGCCGCTACCATATTCGTAGCTATCCGGTGAGGTCCTGTGCCATCCTCCTATTGCTAACACTCTGGGATTTTAATCAGAAAAATTTCTCACCTTCCTAGAACGTCGTCATCAGCCATCTTAGGGTGCAGTGGCACTAAACCAGCCGCTGGTTTAGCACATCACATCTCACAACAAAGATCAAAGAAATCTTTTATGACGTGTGAATGTTTTTGTCTGAAAGAGCAAAACCGGGCTGAAGATCGTACAGCGTAAAGCCGGCTTTAGCGACAAAATATTTAGAAATCTTTCGACAGATTCTTTACAGTGCCGTATTTAATACATCTAAAACGCAAGGTTAGAAAATAAAAATATTTCCATGTCATTTTGGCATAATATGTATCATTTCTTAAAACTGATGCCAAAATACAACCATTTTTCACTCATCTTTGCTTTGACATGTGACTGGTTTTTCCCAGAATGCCACACACACATTATTATTATTATTGAGTTTGTTTCTATGGACAATGGTACTCCAGTAGCTGCTCAGTGTGTTCAGAATGAAGGAAGTGGGTTTGTGTTGCTCAGCCAAACACAGTGGTTGTGTGTGTGTGTGTGTGTGTGTGTGTGTGTGGTTTGTCCTTGGATGGAGCAGTTTGTGATGGCCTGCTCTGAAAGCTCACTGTGGCGAGACCAGGCCTGATGTCTTTGTTCCAGTCCAGACACACACACACCGAGCACAATAACACAAACACACAAAGCCATACAGCATTGCCGAGCATAAACACACACACACACACGTTTGCACACACAACTGCTAGAAGATCGGTGTATTGTCTTGTCTTGTAGTCATGATCAGTATTAACTATGCAAAATTATTTCCCTAAGATTTGGGTTCAAAGCCACTGCTTTCCTTATATTTATGGAACAAATTAGACTCAGTGTTATCGGAAAGAAAGAATTTATTCGTCCTGGAAAAGTCACAATTATATTATGATTAATCTCTGACTATCATATCATATTATAAATTTTTTTTTTTTAAAAAAGTACCACTGTAAAGACCATGCCAAAGACGATCAAAGGAAGTTTGAGGTAAACTGAGTATAAAAGTATCGAATTCAAGTAGTAATTTGCCTCCAAATCAGATTTTCACGTTTTCATTACAGTAACGTGGGCAAACCGATGTCTGGAGTTTGCTTCTTTAGTTTTGCACTTGAGCTTTGAAGCTAAAATAGCTAGCAACTACTGAAAATACGTGGCCAGAGCTTCATACGCTTAAGGTTGGTTTATACTTGATGCATGGCGTTGCGTGACTTTTTGTTGTCAAAAGATGCATCTCAAATCAAAAACTCTGACCTTACATTCAAAACGGAGCTTTGGGTAGGTTTGAGGACTAATTTTAAAATCGAAAAACTAAACACAACAGTTAATATTAACTGAATAATGGTCTAGAATAGTACAGAAGTATGCGATTGGAGACACAAGGCTAGTTTGTTTATTATTACTATACTCAGGATATACGTGGCAGCCATCTTGTTTACGCACATGCGTAGCTAAAACCCAGTATAATCCAGGCTTTTCTTTAAACAGCTTCAGTAAGCTTGGTGATCTCATTGTTAAACAAGTGATGACATCCACCTTTCAATCCCAGCTTTAAAATTTGGAAACAGCGGGCCTCATTTATCAGATGTGAACAAATGTATTCGGAAAAATTCATTTATTCGGCTTTATATACGGATTATTATGCTGTCAAGTTAAAATCGTTTATTTTTAAAAAAAAATTTATTATACACAAATTTAATGCCCATTTCATATGAAAGAAAAAATGGATCAAAACATAACCATAAATGAAGACAAATCAGGCTATTCGTTCAATCAGGACAAAAGTAATGGCGCTCTATAAAAAAGAGGAAGAGTTAGTGAGTGTCTATGGAGGCTGACACGCTGCAGTGGCTGAGCTGCGTTACTGGAATATTTAGCGCGCCACACACTCGGGACACTCTTTCACCATTTGGCTGTTTTCAGCTCTCTGTAAAGCTATGCAGGCTAAATGTAAATCAGCTGTGGAGAGAAGACACTTGGTAATTTCTGGCAGATTATTAATAAATATTATAAATAAATAAGTATTATTAACATAAGCACGAGTATGAAGACAATCAACATACATTTTTCTAAGTCTGGTTTTAAGTTTGGTTTGGCCTACAAATAATTTACTGAAATATTAAGGGAAAAAAGTGATTTCGGGTGTCCAAGATGGCCGCCGTCATAATGATACGGCGTTCAGCTACATGGTAGAGTTTACGTCATTGTTTATAGCAGACAGGAAGTCCTACTCTGTCCTAAACCACATCACCACGCCTGAGTGACTTCACTGAAGAACTGGATGTAGTCTGAGGAGAAAACTTACACAAAACATTTTGGCTAAAACGGATTTTTTTTGTTGTTGTTGTTGTTAGCTACATTAGCGTCACAGCATCAGTGCAAACAGGAGCAAACGTTGGACATGAAACGTCGACTGCGTTCGTGGTGAG
>CM040984.1:2791164-2813885 GCA_022985145.1 Pangasius djambal | reverse complement strand
AAAAAAAAAAAAAAAAAAAAAAAAATCACCACGATTTCTTTTGAAGATTCACATTTATTGTTTACATATATAAGTTACAGTGATGAGTTGTAGGTGTGATGCACTTATTAACAATTCCCTTTTTAAATACAAGTTAGATTTCAAACGTACACTTCCTTTAAATAAACGCAGCGTTGTGTTAGCTAGTGAAACTTGGTAACAGACAGCCTCTGTATGTTCAAGCTGCGATGATGCTTGTCAACTGTGCCTCGACTGGGTTTGTCCTCGTGAGTAAAACCGTGATGCAAAATGGCCGCCGATTCGGTGCCAATCGGAATCAAACGCTTGGTTTTTTTGGGTGAAACGGTTTTTAAAAAGTACCTCTGTTTTATAATTTATCCATAGAACAATTATATTCCCATTTATAATGCTCGTACCTACACAGTTTTACCCCTTGTATATTTTAAAATGGTGGTTTTTGGTATTTAAATGTACGTTATTTATCAGTTACTTGCTCTGGAAGTGCTTTGTTGTCTTCACATTTTAAAAATCTTCTCATTAGTACAAACACAAAGTCCTGAAAGGGAGGTGTGTGTTAGATATTCTGCTTCATTTAATAGTTTTATTATTATTGTTATTAACATCAGTGGAGGTTGAGAGTTTGTTTAAGTGCTTACAGGGGATTCAGTCTTCGTTTAAAGGCAGCTTGATCAAATTCGTTCCATCGTCTAGGTGTCAGAAAAGAGACGAATGTTAAAGTGAGATCAAACTTGGTGTTTCCGAGGTGTTTGTACCTGTCCCTTGGTGTTATGAATACCAATACGGTACTTTATATAAAATGATGTCATAATATACTTTTCTGAGATACTGTGTGTACCGTGTTATCTTTACATCGTGCTATACAAGCAGATTTGATCAGATTTTCTACGATATTGGCTACTTTTGTAGACATTGAATCAAAGTATCTTCGAACTACGGACATCCAGAAAGGCCATGAGTTAATTATTTTTCTGTACTCTTGGCTCCAGATGACAACTTGGTTTAAGAAATAAAAAGTATCTTTTACGAGATCATGCAGCTGTGGTATACTAGCACCACTGCATCGCTGTGGCCAGTGGCGCACTGTCATATATTGGTGTTATGGCAATTCTGCAGTAATTATGTCCTATTTAAGATTATGACGAAGGTCATAAAACGTCTTGTGAGCCTCGCACCATTTAGGTGGCATCTCTCAAACCTCATGCGATAACCATGGAGACGTCCCGCTCCCTCAGTCTGGCTGGTAATGAAACTGATCACCTGTTCAGGATCACTGTAGTGTCCATGACTCTAGAGTTGCAGATTTCTGAATCGCCTTTTCAAGTGATGTCAAGGTTACGCCGCAGAAAAATATAAATAACTCATTGCCTTTCTGGACTTCTGTAATTTTCTGTAATTCTCCTTTTAGTTTTATAGTTTATCACTTTTGGGAACTTTTCCATCATTCTTGTTGATGACGTATATCTCGACTTCGATCATGGTCATCTAATTAATGCTCTCTGGAACCGTAAGTCCCGTGCCGTATATACGGAGGCAGGTCTTGCTCTACGGTAGCAGTGCGTTAGCTCGTTAGCAGCAAACGTGGTTTCAGTGCTGGATGTCCATTCGTCAGACAGAACGAGAACGCGATTCCATAAAGGCTTCTCTGCCAGTAGAAGATTCTCATTAAACTCTTTGCTGTTCTACATATTTAGGTAGCTCGCTAAACTGCTGAGGGGTGTGGCTTATCTCGAACGCTACTGGCTGGTGTGTAAATCAGTCAAGCAGTTCAACACGTCGCTTCCTGTTTCAGAAGGAAATACATCAACATACAGAACTGATTCGCAGCTAAGAAGCTATTTCATGGGGACTTTAACGCTCATATAAAGACGTGAAGGTCAGAATATTTTGTTTGTCACCTGATTGGAGATAAAAGTGTGGTTCTTGGGTTCTTGAGCTCCATCAATCTGATTCAGTCATTTAACTGTACGATTGTTCTGTTTTACATGGCGGCCATATTTGTCAAAGTTGCGTACGCTCGTAAGCAGTGAAGCAAAAAAAAGCAGTCGAACTTTCATTTCTTATCGACGTTCGTGTCTTTTCCTTTCATCGAGGCCACATGGCAAGCCACGTAATGACGCAAAACGTATGACCTCTTTTTTGGGTTAGCATTGCACATCATGTCCTAAATACGAAAAGAATTCATCCAATATTGCTTTTCCACCTCACAAACTCCGCCAGATCTTAAAGATCTTCACCAAACTCCTCCATCAAACAGCCCTTTTACAGCTCAGGTCCGGGGAACGGGGAGATCACCAGAAGGTCCAGGCCTCGAGCTCCAGCACCCGGAAGTCGCTCTTCTCAGACAGGCTGCAGTTGTTAAAGGTGTAACACGGGCTGCTCCTGCCCACGTACAGAGACTCGTCCAGCCACAGGCCAAAGTGTCCACTGCCGAGGGACAAAAAACCACATAGGAATCAAAATGACATCAAAATGTTGGGGTTTTTTTTCAATTCTGTTTTTATTCATGATTTTTAGCCACATTTTCTAATTTACATTATATCAGCTGTAAACAGTCGTTCCCTCACCGGACTCTGTTTTGCTTCTCTCTTGAAGTTAAAAAAGGGGGGAAAAAATGCAGCTTGGTAACGCTTTGCTTCAAACAACGCAGTGGAAAACGTCCTGACTGTTACTACGTTTCAAGCACTGACGCTGGAGACTCCTTCCACAGATGTTAAATAAACAATTCCTAACAGTAAACAAAAATCTGCTTATTATTAACCTAAGATTATGCAGAGTGTCCTCCGTACAAGTCCCTGTGAATGAGCTGTTACTATAGAAACGATGCCATATTAGAACGAGTGCATTAATATAAACCTATAAACTGTCAGAGGTGTTGTTATAGAAAAGAAATCAACACGTTCTGACCAATCAGAATTGATAATTAAACAACGTTGTGGTATATATGTGAAAGAACAACCACAATGCCTGTATATATCTGATTACAAAGAGATCGTACCTTCCACCACCGATGGCAAAGGAGTCGAGGTCACCTTTAATGAAGAAGGAGTTTTCACCTGTCCAACGGAAGCACTGAGAGACAGACAGACAGACAGACAGACAGACAGACAGAGAGTAAGACAAGACAGCGAAGAAGAGTTACGGGTACAGAGATAAGAGCTCGGAGGCTGAGAAGGATAAACTACGCAGAGAGTAAGTCTCTTTTCTGTGTGTTGTACTGATAATGATAAACCACTTCCTGTTCGTGAGTCATGTGACTAAAACCAAGGCGATAATGCAGGCAAAGTAAGTAATATTATATTAGCTTTACCTCAAACAAGCAGCAGTGACTGTGACTAATTAATTCTCTTTAATATGTTTATGTCGTCGCTGATTGGTCGAGGTGAGTTTGTCATAGCGTGTGTCTCGTGCAAATGTTTTATATCTAATCCTATAATAATTTATGTTATTGAAGGTTTTTGTTTGTGGGTCATTTCATATCAGCGCAACCAGAGGTGGCTGCATCATGATCTCAGCATTTACTGCAGTGATGTATAGAAATCACTTTTTAAAAAAAAAACAAAAAAAAACAAATTAAGCTTCCTTCACTTTTCGGTGGCTTCGATTTTAATGATCTTACAAAGCTGTGCTCTTGTAAATATTTCTGGCCAGAGTTGGTGTACTTCTCAGGTAGTCCAGCTAATAGCAAGGACATGTGACTTATTTTAAAAATGTGTCTTTCAAAATGGCCGGAAAATGCAACATTCGCACAGAAGAAGTCATTCTGAAGCACTTTTCAGAGGCTAATAGAAAGAACAGTGTTTGTAGACTGAGACCTGAAACATGCTGGACTATTACAGAAGTTCGTTCTGATCAGACTGGCCACCATTGTGGACACCAGGTATTGCGTCTACTCTTAGTTATGTGCTTTCAGATTTAAGAAAAATGATCAATTTTTCTACTTGCAACTAGTATTTAGAAAAATCATAGAAAATTCTCTATACTATATACCTCTATTTTTTTTCTTGTATCTTGTATTGTGCCAGGTTTGGCGTAAAACCGCTGGTTTTTAATCACAAATAAGCATTAGATTTTGTTAAAAGTCAATATTGTAATGTTACAATTTTAAAAAGCGTACAACTCGGTGTTAGCTAATTTTAGCTTGCACAAGCAGTATTTCTAGCACTATTAGCACCCTCAATTGCCATGAACCAACAGTGTTGTCTTCATAGATTTCTACTTCTGTAAATAGCTAATATTTTATAGCTATTTACATTTACATAGCTAAAATATTACTGACTTCATCAGTGCAGAGGTTCTTGAGTACAATGTAAACATTTTCAGTGTTGTTTAATTATAGATCTGATGTCACAGGGATGTTTTTGGGTCACCTCTGTTTCCTAAAAGCCTCGTGTCTCCATTATTCCTTTAAAAAAAAATCCGTACGTTAATAAAGATCTACCTGTGGTGTTTTGCGAGAGGTGCATTCTGGGATGTCTGTGCACCTAGATTTACCTTGAATCGAGGGTGAAGGAGGAAGAGGAAGGTCTCTCCTGTACCGTAAAACGTGTCGCTTGGGTGCAAAGGGTGAGAGATGAAACCGCCAAACACCTGAGAGAGAGAGAGAGAGAGAGAAAGAGAGAGAGAGAGAGAGAGAGAGAGAGAGAAGCGGAGGATATAAAGGTTAATAATTAACGTGAACATAGATATATTACTTCAAATATTCAATGTCTGTCAGATATTTTCGAATATATTCTCTCAGATTAATCTACACTGCTAAATAAGGGCACAGTCTGAGACACAGCTTCAGACCAGACTAGACTCCAGACGTTAGCGTCTGACCTGCTCGTTGTCGTCTCGGATGAGGAGGAGGACGGGCGAGTCCGAGGCGCTCAGCTTCCTGTAGAGTGTTTTGAGACTGGCGCCATGTTTGCTCGTGCTGTAGGCTAATCTCCACGAGTGACCCACGGTACGAGGAGGCAGCTCGCTCGACAGCTGACGACACGACGAACAAAGACATCGGGTTACATTTTACAGTAATTCAGTTACAACCGATACACTCAGTGTGAATTAATTAGGTGTGTGTGTGTGTGTGTGTGTGTGTCTGACCTCTCGGACTTGCTGTGCGTTCAGTATGAGGCTCTGCGTCACAATGTCACTCAGTCCATCAGGCTCTTTGTCTATAGAGAGAGACTCCTTCACCCTGCTGTCCTCTACACACACCATCTACACACACACACACACACACACACACATTCAGAGAGATTTCAACTGCACACACAGACTTTGAGCAAAACAACTCATGAAAATGCATTAATACCAGTTTCAAATGCTACATCTTTGTATCTAATGTAGTCAAAAGTTTTCCAGCTCCCCATAGTTGAACTTTTATGGATTTTAAAGAATTTAAGTAAACAATATGTGTAAGTGAAATGAAAAAGGTCGCTGACATCTAATTAGAAAACTGCACCTAAACTGAATGAAACATTATTTAGGGTCTCATTAGGATCGGTCCTTAAATCCAAAGAGCAGAACTTTCTAAAAACTGGCGTTTAGTAATTTTCTGTATTTAATTACTACGTAGTTAAAATGAAACGGAAAATGTAAAAGTGTGCATTCGCATCATTTTCGGAGTCTGAACCAGAGAGAACCGGATCCTTTTGGTTCGTTTGCTATTTGAGCTGGTTTGGTTTTGCACAGTAAACCAGAAAGCAAAAGAAAAAGGTGTGGAGGGCTGAAACTGTGCTCAAAAACACGTACGTCTTCAGAATCTTCATATCTTATACGTAATTATGATGGTGGATTGTGTTATACTTTGCCTGTAATTAACCTCGTACATAAAAACACTTTATTAAGAGGTTTACTGTTTTATAAATTGTTTTACTATATAAATATAAATAACAATTATTGTTATAATGCTCTTTCATTCATTGGTCAGATATACATCGACCCTTGCCAAGTCTATGTCAAAAATCAGCCACACACAGAGAACACAGAGCCACCACCAAATGAATAAAAATGATAAATATATTTGGTCTTTTTGTTCATTGGTCTAAATCTCCGGAACATTTCCGCAGTTCTGTCCTTTGGCTCAGTTTGTGTCTCGCTGCTTTGCAGCTCACATCCACAAAAAAAAAAAAATGCTGCAACCCAAAACACAAAACCAACTGCATGTTCGATTCACTTCCCTCAGACGAGTCGATTCAGAGTCGAATTGCTTTCTCATTTCGCCAGAGTTCACGGAGAAGCGGACCGAGACCACCACTGTTTAAAGAACCGTAACCAAGATGGAGAACACATCAGGATTCGATTCAAATGGAATAAACGGTGCATGTGTGAAGTACGCGTAAGTGTAAGAGTCAGATGCTTTTTAAACGCCTGGAGTTTGAAGAACAGTTTTTGATAAAATGGTGAAATAAAGACATGTTCTTGCGGTATACTCAGAACTGAGAGCAGAACACTCTCAGAAAAACGGGTACTAACTGTACCTTTCCTTGTGCCCTTTTCCCATCTTTTGCACCTTTAATATGAATCTTTCACCTCGAAATGTGAACATGGTGTACCAAGGTTTAAGGTACATGATTACCTTTTAAACTAAAGCTTTCAAGCTACACTACACGCACCATTCTAGGTAAAAGTCACACACTAAAGAGACAAAGTGTGTATGCTTGAGGGTTCCACCCCAACAACAAGCAATGGTACTGTTCAGTACGCGTCTTTCTTGAGAGTGTATAGCATATGACAAACTATTTACCACTTCCTCACACACTCATACACACCTCCCACCCGTCTCCGGTGCGTCCATCTCTGTTGGAATCCTCTCCTTCCTCTTCTCCGTCGCTGAGAATCACAAAGTCGTCTTCGTCCCGCTCTGCCTCCTCTTCCTCGCCTCCTCCTTCCAGGATGCACAGGTCAGGCCGGTGGTGGCTCAAGTAGGCGTACAGCTCGTCTGAACTGTCCAGAAAACCGAAAACAAAAGTTTTGAATAAAGTCTGTAGAGGCAATAAAGATCAAAATCCACTTTTAAGATCTTTTTTTTTTTTTTTCCGGAATTTGAGAGAACAATCGAAATCCTTTACTGAATCCTGAATCTAAGGTCTACATCGGACAGAGTAGCAACATCACATGCAGGGGGAAAAAATAAAAAATTAGAAGACCCGCCTCTTGGTACAGCGGACAAATTGTGCATACTCAGGCAAATCTCCCGAGCGTGTGAGCGAAGACGTCGGAAAAATAAATAAGCTGGGAGCCGTTTTCCGATTAGCATGGCGGGAATATCTCAGTCACTATCATCATGCTTAGCCAAGACAGCTTACTTGTGAAACTTAATCGAAAGCAATAAGAGCAATATTACTTTTATTATTAACACAGAATCTGGTGACACTTTAGTTTAAGGAACACACACATATAGTGGGTTAATTACGGTACTGTTATTTGTTTAATAAAGCTCAGCGTAGACACAAAGTTCATTCACTCTGCATTAGTCTTTATTCGTAAATACCTGTATTGCTATATAACCGAATATTTATTAGGTGAAAATGACTTATGATAACGTGCAAAAATTCAAACTACCGAGCATGAAATGATAACCTAAACTGATAAGTCATTAGATTTGATTCTCCGTGTCAGACTGGACGGCATCAGTGTTTCATATTTTAAAGCAGAATTTATCACCAGCTAAAGACTAAACATTAATACGCTTTCAACAAACTGCAGTCACGCGGCGCTAAAACCAGAAGGTCGAACGTGGGCCATCAAGTTCAATTCCACTCAATTCAGTTTTATTTGTGTAGCGCTTTTAACAAACATTATCACAAAGCAGCTTTACAGAAATAAATAGATTCAAAATAAATCAAATTATTATAAAAATAAATTGTAAATACGTGAATTTATCCCTAATGAGCAAGCCAGTGGCGACGGTGGAAGGGAGACGATATGAGGAAGAAACCTTGAGAGGAACCAGACTCAAAAGGGAACCCGTCCTCATCTGGGTGCTAAGAGATACTGCGATTATAAATAAATCCCTTCTATAACTGTGTACTATACGGACAAATAGTGCAATTATGCAACCAGCAAATTCATCACAATCCGGTTTGTTAAATCTATCCACTGTCCACTGATGGAGTCCCGAGTACAAAGCTTATCGTGGCAACCGCAGTCCCAAGCCATCACAGTACAGCTCCCCATATGAGATCCCCAAGCCATCTCCACGGCCCCCATGTGGCACCATCCCCGGCAGTCCCATGTGGCATCATCCCCAGCAGTCCCACTGATCTTCAGGCCGTCCGTGTGGCACCATCCCCAGCAGTCCCATGTGGGGGCCACTCCCCATTTCACATTTAAATCCTTTCACACGAAACATCACTTACACTATAAACATAATAAATATAATAAAGAATATAAGTAATTTCATAAAATCGATCCTAACCAGAGAAAAATAGTCAAGTCTCTTTATATGTAATCGTTTCCAGTTCCAAAAATCCTTTTTCCCCCCCCAATCTTTGCCATTTGTTACAATTTTTAACCGGGTGCTATCTTGAATTACACTGCTAGATTTGTTTAACGTGGTGTATTTTTAAGTCTTGGGACATATTTTGTTAAAAAGACAGTACTAGGTAAGTTAGTAGTAGTAGTAGTAGTAAATGTCAACAGATTATTAATTTCAGGCCATTTTTCCCCTATTCCCCTCCCCCGGCCAGCTGGGAGGGTGATGGCGAACACGTGCTTTCTTTGAGACACAGAAATCCAGCCATCTGCATCTTTTCAAACTGCTGCTCATGCTGCGTCACATGTTACACACTGTAACTCACTCAGAGAAAAGTGCTGTCCGCCCTCTTCCGCATACATGAGCTCACAAACCCCCAAGATTGGCTTGTGTCACTGTGATTGACAGGATAGAGAGAGTATGACATCCCACCCACCTAGAGAGCACGCCCAATTTTGCTTCCTTGGTTCCCGGCCATGGATGGATGTATTTTTATTATTAGAAAGATTACTAATTTCAGGCTTCCTTTGCCATTTTTCCAGCTCAAATATTATCTCCGCCAGGCTGGAACACAACTGCTCAGTTTGCTTATCTTCCTAAAAAGGCAACTGAAGCATATAGTTTCAGCAGAATGAATTCAGAAGGAGTTGGACAGTTTCTTAATACTTACATAAGGCTCTAAAACTGACAAACTGCTCCTTTAATGTAAGCCATATTTAAAAATCAGGACACTATCACCATGAATATTTAATATCAGCACATATATAATGGGATGCTCTTTCTCCCAGGTTTTGGATCGCACTTTCCAAAATATCTACAACAAAAATAATAAAGAGGCGTGTTGTACTGCTCAGATACACTCTGACACACTCACCTCTCTTGTTGCAGGATGAACCAGGCATCTCTGCATGGCACTGTTTTGGCTTTTCCAAGCTCCAGCATCCCGATACCCTTCTTCTTCACCAGCTGGGGCTTCTGACGCATCCTCACAAACATCATAGAGCTGGTCCTGCTGTGTCCTGGAGAGAGTTTAGATATAGATCTATACACTCACTGAGCTCATTATTAGGAACACCTGTACACCTACTCATTCATGCAATCATCTCATCAGCCAGTCGTGTGGCAGCAGTGCAATGCATAAAGTCATGTCGGTACGGCCCAGGAGCTTCGTGTCAACATGGACCAGAGTCTTTGCCACGTAGAATTGAGGCTGTTTTGAGAGATATTTATATACCTCTCTATTTACCACACTATTTACCTGAGAGCTGCTTTTCTGAAGACAGCTGTTGCCCGGTGTTAAGCTCCAGCGCGAGCTGCTCCAGCTGTCGCTCCACCTCAGCCATGTCCCTGCTCTCCCCGGCCTCATCCTCCACCGCGCCAACCGCCTCCGTTTCCGCCTGCACGTCACATGTCACAGCAGACACCAGCGTAGAAGCGGCCTCCATCTGGGACTGAGGGGTGGTGATGTGGATGATTGGGTCTTTCAAAGTTTTATCCTTCGATGCTTTCTTACGACGCTTCCACCTGCGATAATATAAAACAGACGGGTCGATAAGTCGATCTGTCCGGTTTGACTGGTGGGACTATTTAGGAAGGATTCCCGTGTAACGGTCACAGGATAAACCTGGTTCCTCACTCATGTAGATACAGGTCAAGAGCTTCAGTTAATGTTCACATTAAACAGCAGAATGGAGGAAATATTGCAGTCTCAGTGACTGTGGCATGGTTGGAGTCTGGTATTTCTCCAGTCTTCAAATATCCAGTTTTGGTGACGGTTTTGATCGAACAGGATGCTGCTGTAGCCCAACCGCCTCAAGGTTTTCACTTATTGTGCATTCTAAAGTGCTTTTCTGCGCAACACGGTTGTAAAGAGTGGTTATTTGAGATACTGTAGCCGTCGTTTCAATTCAGTTCGTATACTGCTTTTAACAATGGACATTATCACAAAGCAGCTTTACAGAAATAAATACATTAGAATGAAATTAAATCAAAATAAATTGTAAACGAGGTGACGGTGGCAAGGAAAAACTCCCTGAGACGATATGAGGAAGAAAACCTTGAGAGGAACCAGACTGAAAAGGGAACTTATTTATAAATAAATAACTTCTATATCCCTATTCTACATCCCTTCTAATCCTTCCTGTCAGAGTTAACCAGTCTGGCATCTCGACCGTTCTCTTCGACGAGGTGTTTCTGCCTGCAGAACTGGATGTTTTTTGTTTTTTTGCACCATTCTGTGTAAACCCAAGAGACTGTTGTGTGAAAATCGCAGGGGATCCGCAGGTTCTCAAACACGAAAACCAGCCCAACAAACATACCACGGCCAAAGTCACCGAGATCACAAAGTCACATTTTCTCCAGTAAAGAAAAAGAGGACAAATAAATGACAGATTTCACCATCTGTCTTAATTTGTTTCCAGAGACAAACATTGTCTCCTCTCTCGGTCATGATGCTAATGGGATCAACAGGATTTATATAAATTTCAACACAAAACACAAAGAAGCAGTTTGAGAGGAAATCGGACTATTGCTAATCTTTATTCTACATAGATAAGCTAGCTAATTAGCCCGTACACGCTTTTTCCTTTGGAAGTATGAAAGCTGCCTTAACACATCATGTCTAGGTAGGATGCATCATTAGGATGTTCACACGTGGTCCTGAACGCACCTGACTGTCATTCAGACCTTTATGTTGAGAGCTACACACCTCTGTGTGGACCTGCTGAAGTGAACGTGAGAGATGTCGGAGAAGAAGGTGACGGACGACAGATTGTCCATCGGACAGGAGAAGAGATACTCCTCACAGCCGTTCTCCTGCACCAGGGGGAGGGACTTATACGGGTCAAAGAAGATCTTATTGGCTGCTACGAGGAGAATGCCAGAAACCACGCCCTGAAAACAGACAGACGGGACGTAATTAGTAAAAGCAAGAATGATCAAAATGAATAGCAGCTTCATAGCAGCAACTCACTTTCCGGTCGGTGATGAAGCGACAGAACAGCTTGAGACATGGCAGGTCCGCTGGCCCCGCCCCCTGCATGCACTCGGGCGGCAGAGCCAATAGGCAGAGCTGTCCGTCAGGCAACGGCACCGCCTCCACATCCTGACAACAGGGAATACACATAAAATGTATTTAATTTAGATATTTATTTATATATATTTTTATTATATTATTTATTAATCATAATCAACTGACCGTCCTTAAGAACTAATAACACCATGGGGATGTGAACGGTGTAAGGGTGTATGATTATCACAAATATTATTATAATATTGTTATTTTAGATATTCAAACAAAAATATTTTTAATGAAAAACTTTCCTTATAAAACATTTGTTTGCTCATGTTATGTTTTTTGTTCCTGAGATATTTTTCATTTCTATTTGCGCTGCAGTTTGGGCTTTTTTTTAAAGAAAGGTGTCTTGACTGACAAAAAATAAAAGGCAAAAAAAAAGTGGAATTTACACAAACAAACAAACAAACAAACAAACAAACAAACCAAGGAGCAAAAAAGTGATCAATTATATTTATTAAGTCTGATTTTTTTTCATATTTGAATTTGCTTTGTTTATTTTTCAATTTTTTGTATTATTATTGTACAGATTTGGGAATTTTTTTAATACTTTTATGGAAAAATGAACTCCATGTATATACAATATTATAAGCTTGAGTTAAACTGAATGAAATCTATAATATAGATATTAAATAAACACAATTGTTCATCATAAAACACAAGAGTAAGAACACACTCAGTAATGTGTAATCCAGAACTCAGACTCATCTGTTCATGATTTATTGAGATTCAGTCAGGATTTTCCACTCAGTACCAAAGTCCACTAACAAAGCACACGCTGATCTCTGTTCCCACACACACACACACACACACACGTATCCAGCTTTGTGCTTTCCCTAAAATCAGACGGAGAAAAAAAAAAAAGAATAAAACGGAACGTGATGCTCACCAGCAGCTTGTCATATTCGGCGTCTGTGGATGGGGACACGGGGGTCGTTGGGGTCACGGCGTCCAGCTTGGGCTCAGAAAAGTCAACGAGTGTCGCTGAGAGTTTCTACAGAGTTAAAAATGAGAAGATGAGACAGAAATGATTTAAATATCGCGACTCTTTCACTTCTCTGTTCCAGATGTCGCTTTATGGCTGAATAGATAACTGCAAACTCGTGTTCAGCATGTGAAGAGTGATGAGAAATGGTGTGTGAGCGTGACACGGGATGATTTATATTTAACATAAATAACATTTAATTTCACTTCTTTAATCTTTTACTAGCTTGAGGTTAATGTAGCTAACAAGAAAGGAAGATGGTAGTTTAGCACTGAGCAAACTGTCACAGAGAGAAACGAGCCGATTCAGTGGTAACCAAACACCGTTTTATCTGAAACAACATTTTACTTGTTTGTTTATTTTTAATTTACAAATAACCATTTAAACTTAAAATATAGAGTCACACTGAGGTTACATTAAAATGTGTTACACCCAAACCCCACTATCCGGCCAGGATCTGCTCTGGAAAACCTTCCAAATATCAATAAATGTCTTGGTATTGTTGGTGGTGGTTATGCTGTTGTCGTTGATGTGTTTGCTGTTGTTGTTGATGGTGTTGGTGCTGGTAGACGTTTTATTGTTGCTGTTGTTGGTGGTGTGCTTTTTGTTTTTGACAGTGTTGTTGTTGTTGTAGGTGCTGCGTTTGTTGTTAGTTGTAGTGGTGGTGGTCTTGCCATTTTTGTTGTTGTTGGTGGTAGTGGTTCTATTGTTGTTCATGGTGTTGTTGGTGGTGGTGTGTTGTTGTTGGTATGTTTGTTGGTTGTTGGTATGTTTGTTTGTTGTTCTTGTCGATGGTGTTGTTGTTGGCAGTGTTGATGTTTTCGTTATTGGTGTTTGTGCTGGTGGTGAAGGCAGTGTGGTTTTTGTTGTTGGTGGTGGTGGTTTTGTTGGTGATGCTGGTGTTGTTAGTGGTGGTAGTGGTGTTTTTGTTGTTGGTGTGGTTTTATTGTTTTTGTTGTTGGTATGTTTGTTGTTGTAGGTGTATTTTTTAAATGTATTATTTCAGCTCATCTGTAACCTCGATAAAACTGCCTGCTTGCGATTGTGGGTTTTTTCCAGCTCTCTGTGTTTTCTTCTTAATCTACTGCACTAATTTTTCAACATTTCTGAGACTCATGTCGCAGGATTACTGTTATTTATCACAATATAAGCAAAATTGAACACAAGACAAACACGACTTTTTATGTGAGTGGCTCATCTTTCATTCCCCCAATGATGCACCATAAAGGTATAAATAACATCTGTTATACTGGGAAATTGGTCACCACAGAACAGAACACAATAATACACATGGCAACACAACACAACACAACACACAATAAAATCAGTTAGCATGAGGTACCTGTGTGATTATGGTCGTATCTGCTCGTCTTCCACTAAACTGAGAGGCTATACTGAACACTGTGTCCTCCTGATGAACCTGTTTCACACAGACACACACGCACACAGACACGCACACACACACACAGGACCTGTCAGTACCACTGAAGGAGGCGTGGTCTCCCACTACACAAAGCTAACACTTATATTTAAAATCTAACATCTTTATACTCCACTATTGCATTACATTGTGTGTAAGTGAAAACAGGAACTAACTTGTTTTGTGTTGTGTTGCACAACATTTAACGTAACAATAAATAGATAAAATTACATGTCATTCTTTAATAAAAAAAGAATAATAATAAATTGAACAAAAGAATGTTTTTATTTTTAAAAAAATGACAACTATTCCATTTCAATAGCACTTTACTAACTTGCTTCAAAATCAACAAAGCTAAATGTAACAAATGTTACATAAAGCTACACTTGGCAGATACAATGCTAGATTCAGTAGTTAGCAAGGCTAGGAATGAAGGTTCAGTAGCTAGTATGACTTTTTTGTACAAAGCTAGTTTAAGTAATTAGCAAGCCACACCCCAAAACTAGATTTGATCAGTTGGAAAGATGTTCAAAAACCTTCAATTCTGTCATTACAAAGGTGTTGTACAAAGCTTGTTTTGTTTATTAGCATTACTTTCTATGAAGCTAGGCTCTAAATTAGCAAGATAATCTAGAAAAACTACTAATTTCAGTTTAAAACAAAGTTTTACATAAAGCTAAATTCTGCAGATATAATGCTATACAGATACAATGATTCAGTAGTTAGCAGGGATTTCTACTTATCTAGTTTGGTTAATTAGCAAATCTAGATTCGGTATGTATCATGATGCCCTATAACACTAGTTTTAGTAATTCCCCAAAGCTAGGTTCAACAGTTAGCAAAACCTTGACTCTATCAATACAAAGGTCTTGTAGGAAGCTTGTTTCAGTTATTAGCATTACATTCTGCAAAGCTAACTTCAATAATAAACAATGCATTACGTAAGGCTAAATTTGGCAGATACAAAGCTAGATTCAGAAGCTAGCAAGATGTTTTACAAAGCTATAAAAGCATTGTACGATGTGTTATATAAAGCTAGAGTTAGTTGTTTCTAAAAGCTAGTTTCTGTAATCAGAAGATCATCCTCCAAAGCTAGATTCAACCATTAACAAGATGTTTAAAAAAAAAAAAAAAACATTTCTGTCATTACAAAGGTGTTATACAAAGCGTGTTTCAGTTATTAGCATTAGAGTCTATAAATCCAGACTCAGGAATTAGGAAGGTAATCTACAAAGCTAATTTCAGTTAATAGCACATCTTTACATAAAGCTAAATTCCGCAGATACAATACTAGATTCAGCAGTTAGCAAGGATTTCTACATATCTTGTTTCATTAATTAGCAAATCCAGCTTCAGTCTTAACATAATGTTCTATAAAGCTAGTTGCTGTAATGAAAAAAATCATCCTTCAAAGCTAGATTCAGCCGTTAGTAAGATGTTAAAAAAAATTAATTCTGTGATTACAAAGGTGTTATACAAAGCTTGTTTCAGTTACTAGCATTCTACAAAACTAACTTTTTACAAAACAAAGCTTGTTTCAGTTACTAGCATTCTACAAAACTAACTTTAATAATTAACACAAATGTCACGTAAAGCTAAATTTGGCAGATACAAAGCTAGATTCAGAAGTTAGCAAGATGTTTTACAAAGCTATAAAAGCATTGTACGATGTGTTACATAAAGCTAGATTCAGCAGTTAGCAAGGATTTCTGCATATCTACTTTCATTAATTAGCAAATCTAGTTGCAGTATTTAGCATGATATTCTATAAAGCTAGTTGCTGTAATGAGAAAATTATCCTATAAACTAGATTCAGCCGTTAGCAGGATGTTAAAAATTTTAATTCTGTCAAACAATTATATTCCGTTATACAAAGCTTGTTTCAGTTACTGGCATTCTACAAAACTAACTTTAATAATTAACACAAGTGTCACGTAAAGCTAAATTTGGCAGATACAAAGCTAGTTAGCAAGGTGAATGTAGGTTCAGTAGTTAGCAAGGCTTGCTATAAATCTAGTTTCAGTAATTAGCAAATCTAGATTCAGTATTTAGCATGATGTTCTATAAAGCTAGTTTCAGTAATCAGCAAGTCAATCCCCAAAGCTAGATTCAGTAGTTAGCGATGTGTTCTGTAAACGTAGGTTCAGTAATTAGCAAGACGTTCCTCAAATCTATATTCAGTACTTAACAAGCTAACAGGTTTTATATGAGCTACAGTAAACACTGCAAATCCAAAGCACACACAGCTATCACTCATCATCATTAATGAATCGTTAATGGATCATTTTCAATTACCAAAGACTTTCTGGACCACAGCGCTCCATTGTAAAGCTTCAGCCGAAATTTCTGAATATCCATTAACTCAAGTATCTGACAGTGAAAACGGTGTTTAGGAAGAAGGTTGCAGCGTTGTGGCGCGTCCATGACCTTTGCTCGGCTCAATTCAGTGTGATGTCACATCATGGATGTAATGTATGTATGTGTGTGTGTGTGTGTGTGTGTGTGTGTGTGTCTGTGTGTGTGTGTGAGTGTGCATCCTGTTCTTTTTTCTATACACTATGCGGGTGTAATCATAGGTCAAAGCATTTGTGTGAGTGTGTGTGTCTGTGTGTGTGTGTGTGTGTGTGTGTGTGTGTGTCACTCACCGCTTGCTCATCTCTCCTGCTTGATTCTGCTCCTGATTGCGGCGTCTTTGTGGTTGAAATGTCAGACGGAAAAGCAGCCTCTGTGAAAGCACGCAGAAACGTTGCGAGTCTAAAAACACTTTGTTAATAATTATCATTTCCATCCGTTTTCATTTTTACACATTTCCGATTCACTCGCACCGTCTAACCCACAGAGGTTTAAATGCACTTGTTAGGGTGTTAGCATCGTCCAAATTTTATTCCCCAGAATACATATCCCAATGTTATTAAAAAAAAAAAAAAAAACCTGCCACCAATTTTGTAAATAACTCAAGGCTATGATTTTACAAATACACTGAAATCAATGTTGTAGTAGATTTCTGGCTCTAGACGGCTGCTAATAGGAGAAATTTTGCTCATGACAGCTTTCCGCTTAAGTCCAACTCTAATTCCGTATATATTCAAAGCGTACACGACTTTCTACGAAAACATTTCACTTTGTTTTAGAAAACGTCATTTTAATATACACACAGTGACTAAAATATTCATACCACAACGCTGTTGAATTCCCAAATCTGATTGGTCACAAGGTGGTAATTACTTTTATTTTCTATAACAGGCTTTAGCTATCACAGGTTTATATTAATATCTATACTATAGAAACGCTATCGTTTCTATAGTAACACCTCCTACACAGGGACTCATACACATAATCTAAGACTAATAATAAACGAATTAAAAATGTGTTTAACAAAGACGTATAATTATGTATAATCGCTGATATGGGGAAGTTTTCTGTGAGGAGACGTTTATGTAACATGTAGGGAAGGAGTCTCCAGTGTCAGCGCTTTGTAACAGCTAGAGGTAAAGCCGTAACTTTACGCTTTGTGGTTTATAACGTAAGTGAGAACAGGAACTAAATTGTTTCACGGATGTTCCACAACATTAAACGTAAACAGAGACGGATAAAATACATGACGTGCCGTTCTTTATAGTCTTTGTATATTTATTACTATATTATTTATATTTATATATTCTTAATATTGCGGCTCATATCACGTCCCTGCGTTATTATTATTATTATTATTATTATTATTATTATTATTATTATTATATATTTTACAATGTTTTATATTTCCTTGTGAAGCACTGTGAGCTGCATTTTATGTATAAAAGGTGCTTAAAATAAAAAGGATTAATATTAATATTTAATTATAAATATATTAGAATTGGGTAATAAAGACAATAATACACATTTTTCCATATTTATTATTTTGAACACGTTTAAAAGAGAAAATATTACATTAAAAAAAATTCACAAAGATTGCTTAATGCGTGTGCAAACCATGCTGATCTTCTCCTGATTTTCTCCTCACCTTTGAGGTAATACTGTCTCAGTTTGGGGTTGCGGATGTGATGGCGCCCCGTGGCCGCACCGTCCTGGCCTGCGTTAGCGCTAACCGAGGCGTCCCACGGCCCTGTGACGAAGCCCGGAGGCTGCGTGAAGCCCGACGGCAGCCTGGTGCCCAGCCTGGGGGTCAGCATGAGCGAGGGGTCAATATTATAACACCGTCACAGCGGAAATGCAAACATTGTGCACATTTGTGTTGCGTCTTAATTAGAGGTGGCCGATACGACAAAAATATCAGATCACGATTCTCAAAGGCACGATATGTATCACGATATATAGGTCTGCGAACAAATTCCCAAATTACTAGCATTTAAAAAAAAAACTTTTTTTTCCATATGTGGGCAAATATTTATTTATTTGTATTTTTTTTTTATTTAAAAATAACATTTTTATGAACAAAAACAAATTATAAAAAATATTTAAAATTGAAATGGTGAGTTTTTTTGTTAATATTTTTTAAAGATTAATTACACTTTTAAAATTTACAATTTTAAATTTACAATTTTTAAGATCAGGTACCAAATTTTAGCATCACATCAGCTGCTTCCAGTCGATTTGCATTTATTTTTAACATTTAAAAAAATAATTAATAAAAAGATTTCATAATATCTCTGGTATCTCAGTAAAGCGTATCGTGACACAGGCTTAATTTATCACGATACCGATATTATATCATCATAGCATCCAGCCCTAAATTCTCAACAGCTCTAAATTGTACAGTATTGAAACACTGGCTGCTTTGAACGTATGTTTTTTATAATCTATGCAACAGATTCGACCGTTTTCAGATTCAACATCCAACATCCCCCAGGTCATTTACCACATTACTGCTGCTACAATGTGAGTAAAACCAATTAAGCTGCACACACACGAGAGCTGACCTGTTCTTGACATTGCCGAAGTATCCGCTTCTCGTCTTATCCCTCTGTTTGTTGTCCATCGTTTTGTTTTTTTGGAGCTAAATTCCAGAAGCACAGGTTTTCAGTGGACAAGAAAAGAGTCGAAGGAATTCGCTTTTGTTTCCATCATCTTCCTCCTCTTTTCCTTCATCATCGTCATATAAGAGAAACAAGCTGCGAGAAAGAGGAGATGTTCTCTTATTATATGTCTAATCATATATTTGACATATAGACTTACCGGGTCACTTTATTAGGAACACCTGTACCCCAATTTATTAATCTTTTTATCACGTTGCAGCAGAGCAATCGATTCAGAGCAATCGTTCAAGAGCTTCGGTTCACGTTCACATCAAACATCAGAATGGGGAGAAAATGTGTTCTTAGTGACTTTGTTGCTGCCAGACGGGCTGACCTGAGAATTTCAGAAAATCTCCTGGCATTTTCACACACAGCTGTCTCTAGAGCTTATACAGAACAAGGCCAGGTCAGAGGAGAACAGCCAGACAGGTTCGAGCTGACAGAAAGGCTACAATGTCTCAAATAACCACTCTTTACAACCGTGGTGAGCAGAAAAGCATCTCAGAACGCACAAAACGCCAAAACCTTGAGGGAGATGGGCTACAACAGCATCGGCTTCCACTCCACTGGACAGATGAAGACTGGAAAAAATGTCACCTGATCTTTTGGTAACATTACAAGATACAATATTCATGCTATATTTTGCAGTGGATTTCCATAATCTAAACAGCACACAAGCGATATTTCACTCTGCAAAATCTAACTTTGTGAATGTTCAAACTGTCACAGAGCGAAAATGTAAAATAATAATAATAATAATAATAATAATAATGATAATAATAATCTCACTAGATTATCAAACTTTATGTAATCTTATACAGTGGTTACGCATGGTTATAATATTTACAGATATTTTAATTACAGTTATAATTACTAAACCAGAGCAAGGAAACACGGGTTATACAAAGGAATGTTGTAAAATGGGCTTTACTCTCATGAAAATATTACGTGAACCTGATTAATCTGACGAAGCTGACTATTCTGACTATTTAGCTGAGCACTTATTTGCAGGAAACAGACTTCAGTGAATCGATTGTGGGAATCGATTCAAGGCAGTGATCCAGGTTGGCTGCAACAGCCGAGAAGAGATTCACACTTTCGACTATTGTGAGACGCTGCAGTGTGACGCACAAGCCCAGTCCTCTCATTAGACACAGTAAGAGCTGTATTCTCTTATGCACAACAATTCATAACCGTATGAATATAAAGTGCTCAATCTTTCCCTCTTTTATTTGATGTATAACAATTCAAACGTGAAGAGTTTTCTGTATGGATTTGTTCAAATCAAATCAGGCTTGTGCACTTATTTACAATAACCCACAGTGTTGCTGTTGTTGTTCTTGTTTTTGTTGTTGGAGTCTTAAAATTGGATCACTGACCAGAAAAGGTAGAGACTTCATAATCTAAACATTACAAACTGCTCCAATGCTCAGTATATACTGTATGCATAAAATTATGACACTGTATTTATTATATTTGGCTTCTGTTCCTTACAGTGAGGTGCATTATACTGTATATGTAGTAGGAAATTATTTAAGATTCAGACCCACTGCCTTTAAAAGTGCACTGCATGGGGTATAAAATAATGGCACCCTATATAGTGCACTATATAAAAATATATTATTATTATTGTTGTTGTTGTTGTTGTTGTTGTTATTATTGTAAAGAAATGACGCCATTTGCAACTCTAAATAAAAATGGAGGAAAGCTGTAATTTCACTGCAGCATTTGGATGACTAGGATGTACATTTCCTTTCTATAAAGGAAATAAAAATCAATCAGCTTTTTTTCCATGATGATGATCATGATGATGATGTTTTATTCCAAAAAAGGAGAAGTTAGCCAGCTTTGTCTGATTAGCAACGAATAAAAGCATATTTCTTCTCTAAGTATCTCTGCATGACACAGCAACACTAAAACCTCTGAACAGAGCAGAAACTGACCTGTGTTTTAATCAACGCAGAGGCTCTGGCAGCAGCGGCGGCTCTCCATCATGTGTTTTCATGTGAACATGGTTTTGACAGGCGTATTGTTCCTCCTAACCGCATTCTGACAAGTCCCGCCTCCTGCTCTCCGATTGGCTCTCACGCACGAGCCAGCCCGCTGATTGGACAGTTCACGGATCACTCACGTCACCGTCGCAACCACCGTTTTTTTTTTTTTTTCTTCTTTTTTTTTCTTTTCGACAGGAGTTCTCGTTTTAATTCTCGGCACCTGTATCGACCTCACATTTTGAATCGCGATACATTTGTGATCACGATTATTAAATCGTTCACTTGAAAGGCGTCTTGGCGGAATACGGGCGGGAATTAATCACATCACGAGTTGTTGTGGTTCTGCTTCTGGCTTAGGGTAACAGATGACGTCATCACCCCGCGACCTATTGTGGGCAAAAAAAAAAAAAAACCCAAAACGTTTGTCTTTGTTTATATGAGCTTTTTTTCTTTTTTTTTGTAATAAGTGAACTTTTCTCCCGGTGAATAAATTAAAGTATGAATCTGAAACTTTTATCGTGGATTTTTATCATGTTAATAGCACTTGTCATGAATTTATTAAAATTGCAGCTAAATATAACTTTTTAAAACACTTTTTCAAATACTAAACCCAATTCAGGAGACAAGATACTTATGTTTATAACTACAATACCTAAATAATGACATACAATTAAATAAAAACAACAATAATTATTCAGAAATGAAAATGTAATGCTCTGCTTGATTTATGCTGGGTTTCCTCTGAAAGGTTGTTATCCCTTCATTCAAAAAAAATAATAAATAAATAAAATAAAAATAAAAACAACAGTTACAGTCCTTTTCTGTAATTTGTACTTCAAATAGATAATATATGCTTAGTTTATGTACTTCAAGTGTCTCCTCCAAAGCCATTTTTAAGGGGAAAAGTATGATAGAGTAAATAATTCACCCATTACACCCATGACTGTATTACAGATGCGCCTTCTCAATCGCTGATGATGAAGAGTTACAGATTTATGAAAAATACCAGGCCAAATGGAGATCTAATCTAGGGGGTGAAATCACCTGACACGACTGTCACTGGTAGGCTGCAGGAATCTACAGTCTGGGCTAGACAGAAATCAGCCCCAGCCTCACTTCTTGTTCTTTATACCATTCTGTGTGTTTGTCTTATAAACGTTTGGTGTTGTTGCACTTGCGTTCACAAACATCCAAAATAATCTGCTTTAAGACTACAAGCAAATGATATGAAGTGGATGCCAAAAATGGAAGCTTATGCTGCATTCAACTGAGTTGTAATTTTCAGGATGTCATTTTCGACTGCAGCACATTTGATGCACAAAGTGGGAGAAAAAAAAAAAAAAACATTGACGCCGCCATGTTCGTCTTTTGTCAGCAAAAAGCTAGTGATGAGTGATGTATATTTTTCTCCCAAAACAGTGAACTATATAGTCAGTGTCATAGATTTAACAAGCTGAGGGCTGTGACCTCAAGTCTGTGGGGCAGATTTTGTATTGCTAAGAAAAGGTACACTGCCCTCCAAAAGTTTGGAAACGCCTGAACAAAATAGGGTTTTGGGGCAATATCAGCATAAATCCTCTTTAGTTAGTGACCATTTTGCATTGATAATAAGGGATAACACAAACTATGAAAACATATTTTATTAAATAAAAAGTTTATGAACATAAACATGAACATAACATAGAAAAATACTCAAATTTTGGATTCATCAAAGAAATCCCCATTAGCAGCTATTACAGCTCTACATACTCTAGG
>CM040984.1:2765910-2786413 GCA_022985145.1 Pangasius djambal | reverse complement strand
ATAAAGTTTTTCTTACCTTTAATTTGATTTATTTCTTCCCTTTCTCTCTACATGATCTGCATTTCCTTTCCTCTCTTCATTCAATTTCTGTCTCTCTTTTTTCTTTCTTCCGTTTGTTCTTTCTTTTCTGTTTGTCATTTGTCCTTTTCTTTGTTCTCTTTGTTGTTTTATTGGTTGTTTGCATTCTGAAGTTTTGATTTCTTTTTGTCTCTCTCTGGTCTGAGTTCTGCTTCCTTTATTTTTTATCCCCCCCCAGTGTCTGTCGCTCTCTCTCTCTCTCTCTCTCTCTCTCTCTCTCTCCTGAATAGTGTCTGTAATGACCATCACAGGTGTTTATCACAACTGGTAACCAGCTCTGTACTCTCTGTAACCTGCAACCCAATAAAGTGTGCGCGTGTGTGTGTAGATATTCCCGCGGCTGTACATCACTGAGGGAAGAGGACTCGACTACTCTGATCTCTGAAGCTCTGAGGAAGAAGTTCACTCTAAGGGATGAAGACATTAATATGAAGAAGTGATCTGCCTTTTCTCCATGATCTCTGCACACACACCCGACACGTAAGAACACACCACACACACCGATTTCACACTCCGCAAATAAACACACACACACACACACACACACACACACACACACACACTCTCTCTCTCTCTCTCTCTCTCTGTGTTCTCCACTTTTCCTTCTCGCTTCTTTTTCCTGATTTCTCTCTCAGGATGCCTGTTTCTTTCTTTCTGTTTAATTCCTTTCAGTTTTCTTGCTTTTCCTGATTTCTTTCTTACTGTCCATTTTTCTCTTTATTCTTTCAGTCTGTCTTTTTTCAGTCAAAATTATTTCTTGCTTGTTTTCTTTCTTTCTTTTTTCTGTACAATTGTTCTGCATTTCTTTCTTTCTTTCTTTCTTTAAGTGGTTTAAATGTTGCCGTGGTAATGGTTCTTCGGGTGGTTCCGCCGTGGTAATGGTTCTTCAGTAGAAGCCTGTAGCAGAGAGTTGAACCTGTTAGAAACACTTTTTGAGTTTGAATCCCTTCAGGAACCTGGCCAGATCCCTTGAGGAACCCATTTTTCCGAGTGTGAAGTGGCAGAAACTCCTGCGCACTCCTCACACACACACACACACACACACACACACACACACTGAAACACAGATGTAACAGACTGGAATCAGGAGCCTCGTGCTTATTCTTAACTCGTGTGTGATGATCATCTTTACAGAACAGCACTTTTTATTTGATCAGGTTTCAGGATTAGTCTGAAATGTGAACTGTTTTTCATCCTTGTCTTCCTCAGAGTGATGATCATGTTGTTGTCTGTGTTGCCAGGTCTGTGCCTGTGGACCATTTGCCATGGAAACGCCACAGCGCCCCATGATGCCAAGTTAAGCCCCGCCCCCTTTCCCTCCCGCAGTGATTACAGCCACACTGGAATAGAGTGAAAAACCATCCCCGTGTGTGTGTGTGTGTGTCAGTGAATTCCCAGACGACTTAATGATCATATAATATTTCATATATCATATTTTACATTTCTTTAAAAACTTGAAATGCTGCCTCCTCCCACAGAGAACAGAACGTCGAGAATTTGAAGCGTCATCAATAACAATATATTGTGTGTTGAATGTTGTGCTCTTGTCCAGTGTGAACAAAAAGCGTCTCGTCACCTCACACACATTCATTTACTGTTATGAGATGGCTTTTTTTTTTTCTTTTTTTTTTTTTCCCCCCTTCATCTTGCCTCCATCTCTCCTTTATGAAATTCAGCCATATATACTTGAATCATTTTGACGACTGGCCTAGTTACTTATTCCTATTGTTACTTATTGTTATTATTAGTAGTAGTATTAGTATTAATTTCCTTGTATTTTATATTTTCATTTAACTTCATGTCACTGAAAAGGCACAAAACTGGGCCGCACAAGTTTTTGAATAGCTTTCAAATCTTTCGAAGGACCGTATTTTCCAGACTAACAGACGTCTAACTTCTGTGTGTTGAAAGAAAACGTATGTTATTTCATTATAAAGTGGTTTATTTGTACGATAAAAGTGCTTAAAATTAACCAAAAGTTACAGATTATTTCTCTCTTACACCAAACACTCAGTCAATACATGTTGGACAGGTTTTTTTTTCTCCCAGATATTTTTCTCTTTTTTTAATGTAACTGTTGATGTAGGAATAGTGCGATTACGCGAAATAGCGTCTTTTACTGTGAGCGTCTGATTTCACACATTCAGTTTGCACAACTCTAAACTAGTGGCTCTTATTTAATAGCTACGTTAGCAAAAATATACACCGTTGTTGGAAACAGAACACGTCTTTGCTGAACAGTTAGATTTGGAGTTGGGAGAAATTGTGTATGTTTCTATTTAGCAACAATTTCTGGGGGGTTTTTTTGTACCTTATAGTCTGGAAAATACGGTATTTACCCAGCTCATAAAACACAAAAATACTTTGAGGTTTGATGTAGAGGTGTGTGTGTGTGTGTGTGTGTGTGTGTGTGTGTGTTATAGCTAGTTGTGTTCGCTGCTGCTGTTGCTGCCTGTGTAGCCGTGAGGAACGTTGTGTGTTTACAGGAACATCGGGCCTCGTTGATCAAACTGGCTACGAATGAATTTATTCGTAAATCGTTCATAGAAGCGTTTACACAAGAAACATGGCGTTCATGAAAATCCAGTTCGTTTGGATAAACGTTCGAATTCCACGATTCGCTCCTGAGTTTGTGTAGATTTGCGTGTAAGACGACTCGTTAGTGTGAACCTTCGATTGATCGGCTTCAAGTTTATTTCGGTGACGCACCCATGTAATGAACGTTTTGTGCAAATTTTCAGTTGTTTCGTATCAGTGACAAAAGAAAGCGATCCAAAACAAATCTACGAAGACAAATAAGTCATTTAGGACAAAAGTAATGGCACCCTCTAAAAGGAGGAAGTGTTAGTGTGCGTGTCTGTGGTAGCTGATGTGTAGCTGATCTCTCACCATTTAGTTGCTTTCAGCTCGCTGTGAGCTTTTGCCTTTTAAGGAGTTTTGTGCATGCGGCTAAATGTAAATCAGCTATGCTGATTACAGCTGATTGGCATTTATCGATTTACACATGATTATGATGAAAAACAGCGAAATTTGTTAATCTGGTGGAATTTTTATTTTGGTTTGGCCTACGTATGATTTCACAAAAAAGTAAAACACACGCCCACAGACCAAATGTACATCATTTGCTTATAATCTGCATGACTGATTTTTTCAGCATGTGAGTAAGATCACTCCTCTTATTGACTTACCTACCTAAGGGTGTGTGTGTTTTTTTTTTTTTTTTTTTTGACATCCGTCCTCGTTGAGTGATTTCGCAGGAATTTTAAAATCAACATCTGGCCCTGGGTGATCTCTGAAACAGCATACATGTACAGTACATAATGTTTGGCTTGACACTGTTTCGCACAGTTTCACCATGCAGCAGACCTGATGGTCTTATTTGTGGCCAAAAAAATATATCCCATCACAATACTTAAACATTTTCATGATACATGATGTGTATCACAACATTTACAATATTTACATTTGCTAACAAAGTACCAGCGTTTTAAAAACTTATTAACGACCATAGGTTCAATATTTTCTTTATCCTCAGAAACACGTTCACTCGTTACTGTGTCCAGTAACGGGGTTAGTTAGGATTGTTGTGAATTGTGATATAATTTAATATGATATTGACATGATATCATAATTCTTGGCACTTCCCTGAACTCTTATTGAGCTCATCTCGGAATATATTTTCAAATACTGACAGGATCCCTTTTTACTCTAGAGTAGAAGCGCAGTTTGCTTAAAGGAACAGTGGTGGAAATAATAAAATAAAATAAAAATACAATTTTCCACCAATATTTGGGGTGTAATGTGGAAACCTGTGTGTTTTATTTGTTTCTCTGCCAAACTATTCCTTTAAATCCTCATTAAAATAATTGTCTTTAATATTTCCATGTGTTTGACGCATGCTCAGTTCTGTTGATCATATTCATTCGAAAATATTTGTTCATTATAATCCGTGCTAAAGTAGAGAACTGCTTAAGAAGCTGAATACGTGTGCACTTCCAGACTGTGTGTGATTGGGTCATGCTCAGAAGGTTCTGGTGTGTAACTTGCTCATAAGAAAATATGAAGAAGAAGAAGAAGCAATCTCTGACTGTTAGAACGTTCAGGAGTCCTGCTGTGTGTTGGAGAGATTCAAGCATGTTTTATTACTTCCTGTTTGATCACAGATTGAGAACCAGAGTGCAAGTTTTCATCGAGAGGAACGTTTGTGTGCTGTGATTTAGTTTTTTTTGTTTCCCCAATATGAGAATGCTGAACCTGCCTGTATATTGTGTGTACAAGAGAAAATAAAAAGGATAATGTTTGAAATACATTTGATTCTGTTACTATGGAGTTTCTGTGCATGTTTTCCATGTAGGTTTCTTCTGGTTCTTTCCTAAGAGCACGCTGCTAGGTGGATTAGCTATGCTAAATTGACCCTCAGTGTGAACGAGTGTGTGAATGGTGTCCTGCGATGGACTGGCTTCCCATTCAGGGTGTATTCCCACCTCACACCCAGTGCTCTCAGGATAAACTCCAGATCCACTGTGACCTTGCCCAGGATAAATTGGTTACTGAGGATGGATGGATGGATGGATGGATGGATGGATGGATGGATGGATGGATGAATGAAATGGCTTCCAAATTTTAAAACAAATAAATCGCAGTGGCACCCGCTGACCACAAGGGGGAATCAAGGACCAAATTAAGTCTCTGCTTGAAATACATTTTTAAAGAACAGATTTTTGTAACAAATGTAAATCTTTACTGAATTTCCTAAATATAGTTACTAACAAGAGATTAGACAGTGTATATCAGCATATTTAACTTTCTTATTAATTGGAAATTTGGATTTGGAAATGGATTTACACAGCAACTCATCCATACTTTGACCAAAATCCCGACCTCATACTAAACCGTATACTTCACTGGTCCTGTCTGCTTTGTTTTTATGCCATGTGTGTTTAAGACTTGAGCTTCAAAGGTTCAGAAGCTAAAAATCTGGACCCCAACTTTCCCAAGCTGCCACAGCGTCTCTGAGCAAGACCCTTAACCATCTTCTCCTCAGATTTGTTTTAGGTGAGGCTAATATTCCTGTCTAGCTGTGGCTAGTTTTCTGGACAGAGTTTAGCCTTCATTTTTGTTTTTAAGCTGAGGCTGGTCTTCTGGACAGAAGTCAACATTCATTTCTAATAAGGACTGGTTATTTGGATGTGGCTAGTTTTCTGGACAGGAAGTTAGCCTTTATTTCTAGCTGGGGCTAGTTTTCTGGACAGGAAGTTAGCCCTCAATTCTAACTTTGGCTAGTGTTCTGGACAGGAAGTTAGCCCTCATTTCTAGCTTTGGCTAGTGTTCTGGACAGGAAGTTAGCCCTCATTTCTAGCTTTGGCTAGTGTTCTGGACAGGAAGTTAGCCCTCATTTCTAACTTTGGCTAGTGTTCTGGACAGGAAGTTAGCCCTCATTTCTAGCTTGACTAGTGTTCTGGACAGGAAGTTAGCCCTCATTTCTAGCTTTGGCTAGTGTTCTGGACAGGAAGTTAGCCCTCATTTCTAACTTTGGCTAGTGTTCTGGACAGGAAGTTAGCCAACATTTCTAGCTTTGGCTAGTGTTCTGGACAGGAAGTTAGTCCTCATTTCTAGCTTGACTAGTGTTCTGGACAGGAAGTTAGCCCTCATTTCTAGCTTGACTAGTGTTCTGGACAGGAAGTTAGCCCTCATTTCTAGCTTGACTAGTGTTCTGGACAGGAAGTTAGCCCTCATTTCTAGCTTTGGCTAGTGTTCTACGCAGAAGTTAATCTTCATTTCTACATAGGGCTAGTCATCTATACAAAGCTAGTCAACCAGACAAACCTTGGTCCTAATTTCTAGCAAATGTTAGTTTTCTTGACAAATATAAGCCTCTTAGCCTTCTTATTAAGTACTAGCTGTTTGAATAAATAGCTGTAATTCTTAACTAGAACCTTTCTGGACAAAGATTATCCTTTATTTTATAGCCAGGATTACTTCTATGGACAAATATAAGACTTCATTTCTAGTCTTCTGGACAAATGATCTTAGCTAACAAACCTTAGTTCTCTGTTTTCTATGTGCTAGCTTCTTAGCCTGTACCTCTGGCTCTTTTGACACAGTATGTTACGTTGAGGTCATCAGACGTGTCCCGTGTGTTATGGCATGCTAAACTGTGACTTCCAAGATTCTAGTTAAGGTTTTCTTCCTAATTCTTCTCTAAAAGGCTCGATTCATTCGAGGCCGGCTTTGACTCGCGGTCTATTTTCTGAGCCTGAGTCCTTGGCCTAGTTCACTTCTCACCTCGCCGAAGTGGATCCTGCCTATTTTAGCTGCCAGAAGATGTCTGCGGAGAATCGGATTAATCGAGTCCAGTGTCACAGTGTGGTTACTAACGACTATAAATATCGACCTCTGCATGACATTGACACGTTTTTTGCTAATCCAGCGTGTCGTTGGAAAGACATGTGGAGTGATAACTATGCTGATGTAGGAGATAGACAAGTGTGCAGCAAAGCAATTGCGTTGAACACAGTGTTGGCCATCACAGGTTAATCTATTCACTAGCTCTTTGTGTAGCAGCTAACATGATAAACAATGAAAATTTTTAGCAAACTTTTTTTTGTAGTTTTATAGGTCTTGCTGAATTCTGACTGGATGTGATATGGTGTGGGAACAGTTAGCTGACTCTCAAAAAAGTCTTACTCCGTGTAAGGCCTTCAGAACATCTACTGAATACGTGCATTTATCAGCATCAGCAAAAGTTACAAAGACTTTCATTGTCTCTCTTTTTTTCTCTGGATTATAATATTAGAATTATAGCTTCATAAGATGAGCAGATTGGGATATATTTTAAGTTGTGTTTTTGCATCAGTTTTATTGATCTGGCACCAGGGCTCAAGAATTCATATCTTAGCCAAATCTCAGGCTATAATTTTTGGGAGTTTCAGCTGAATGTGATGAGTGCCCGAGTTCTAGGTCACCTCGCCCTAACAGTTCATCCTAAATCATTCGTTCCAGAAAAACGATGGAACAGCTTAAAGGAATACTTTCAGCCTCATCTCTATCCATCGTATGTGTGGCGTATATGTGACTACCATGGGCAAGACATTTTACAAAAAAAACCCCAGAACAACAGAACAAATGTTTACTCCAGTCTCCTCTATAATGGAAGTTTAAGGGCAGTCATTAAATTTCATCAATAAATGTTTAAGATTCATGGCAATGTAACACAAATTAAACACAAATTACACTCCATCAATAAAGGTGTTAGAATGAGACAAACATGAGTGAAAGTCCTACCAAAGCTGATCTTATTTAGTTTTATTCAAGATTCCAAGACTGGAGTAAGAGCACCCTTGACCCTCATGAAAAGTACAATCAATGCTGCGTTCGACAAAAAGTCGTAACTTGTAATTTCTGACCTCCAACTAGGAGAAACCAAAGAAAACTCTCCCTCGACTCAGAATTCCCCCAAGTTCAGCAAGTGACAACAAATCAACATGGCCAACATTCTTACCTTTACATGAGTCATACTGTATATACAAGTATCTGCTTTAGATCAGTCAACATATAGACATAATCACTTGTTAAACCTATAACACTGGCTATACAGTTTGCTGTTCGGAGGAGGTAAATGTACAATCGCTCATCACAGGCCTAAGAGGCTCAAACTCTGTTCCAGCATGACGATGCCCCTGTGCACAAAGCGAGCTCCATGAAGACATGGTGTGTTCAGGTTGGAGTGGAAGAACTTGAGTGTCCTGCACAGAGCCCTGACCTCAACCCCACTGAACACCTTTAGGATGAACTGGAACACCAATTGAACCCCGGACCTCCTCGACATCCCAACATCAGCACCTGACCTCACTAATGCTCTTGTAGCTGAATGAACACAAATCCCCACAGCCACGCTCCAAACTCTAGTGGAAAGCTTCCCAGAAGAGTGGAGCAAAGGGGGACTAAATCTATAATAGGATGTTCAACAAGCACATATGAGTGTGATGGTCAAGTATCCACATAAATGTTCATAAATGTACTGACAGAATTCAACAACTGTCCTTAGACTTCCATGATAAAAATTGAGTCAAAAATTGGAGTAAACAGGTTTTCATTGTTTTCTCAGTGGATAAAGATTAGATTGAAAAATTCTAGAGTATTACTTTAAGAAAAAACACCATACTAGACAATGGTCACTATACTCTGAATAAATATAATAAAGGTACCAATTATTATGTATTTCCTTGTCACTGGAGTGGTATATCTAGAGTATATCTTTGTTGTTTCATTTGGAAACATGAATATAGTACACTTTAAAATAATTGAAGGTACATAATTGGACCGTAAGTACCACTGATGCACCAATAAAGCTTTACTTTAAAAGCTAATTAAAGGCCCAAAGGTATATTGATGGTATGCAGTAGATACACGCTAAAGGTACCGCCCCATCGACAGGGAAAAGTACAGATCGATACCTCTATTTCTGAGAGTGTAACTCTCAAAGACAAGAATTGAAACCTGATTTGTTTGGACTAGACTCAAGCTCTACCTGAGCACAACAACGTGATCTGGTTTAGTGTGTCTGAATGACTGCTGAAACGTCCAGAACCCTGAGGTCTGTTTGCCATAAAATAATGACGCACAAACGATGCAATTTCCTCAATTAAGGCTCGCCAGAGGCTCATGGTCTTCCTGGCAGTCATCACCTCTTCATGCCAGGAATTTAGGTGAGCTATTTCCTGTTTAACCGACATTAGCAGGGAGAAAAACAAACAAAAAAAAAAAACATGCAGGAGATCTTCACTTTGCTCCCATGTCTTGGGTGTAGCATGATAACTTTATTTTACAAAATAAATTGAAAATCTAACAAAAAAACAAAAAAAAAAAAAGAATCTAAGATCAGTTTAAATTTGAAGAAGCTTCACCTGATTCAGGACGGTGCATTAAAAGAAAGTCTGACCCGTCATTCCAGTTATATTTCTATTTCTATGTTTATTATCAACTACAATTTGAATTTAATTTAATTAATTTTTTAATTTCATCTTCTATTTTTAAGTCTATCTATCCTTATATGTGTCGGTTATTGTTTTATTCTTTGTTTTTGAACTAATGTTCAGGATATAAAAAGCTTATCGGTGTTTCTGAATAATAGCTGAATACTACATTTTGTGTGTGTGTGTGTGTGTGTGTGTGTGTGTGTGTGTGTGTGTGTGTGTGTGTGTATGTGGCGTGTCATAAAACTCTCAAAACATGGGGACTCTGTTTGCCAGCAGCACATCAGTTTCGGCCAAGTGGACGTCCACTTCTCGGTTGGTCCTCAACACTTCTTTTCGAATTAGTTAATAAGTTGTGTGATGTGTGTGATGTGTGTGATGTGTTCGCCATGTTTCCTGTTAAAGTCCATCGCAAACCTTGCGACAGCTTCCCGATCCAGCCAAGAGAATGATTTCAGTACGTTCTTCTTTTGTCAAAGGCGTTCTTAAATGCAGTCTGAAAACAGCTGAAAACATAAATATAAAGTATGAAAACTTTTGGAAGACATTTTGCTAAAAAGTGTTCATGTCCCCTATGTATGGAGCATTGTGGGCCACTCTGTATATTAGATATAAAACTCAGCAGGGCATGATGTTTATTCCTGTGGTATACGACAAATGTTAACTGTTGCCTTACACTTTCCTTGCCAGTGGACACATTTTTTGAGTGTGTGGGTGTGTGGGTGTGAGTGTATGTCCACTGAGGTGCCTAAATGCCCGACCCTTCATGTCTTCGTCGTTAAGCTGTTTCCAATTGCCTCCTGTTGCTATGATACCTTTCCCAACATAAGGGATGCTAGGAGACAAAACCCTCAGAGGAGAGGCTTTAAGAAAGATAGCACTCTGACAGAATTGTGCGTTTCCCCAATGGATGAACCCACACTAACACCATCAGCATCCGTCTGTGTTATTTCAGTCTCGGGAGGCGTCGTACGACGTTACACGTCCACTTTCGGTGCCGATAAGAGTCCAGAACAGTAGAATTTATTATTCTGTGTTAATGCTTAACTTAACTTTCCATACAACTTTCCACAAGACAGATTGTTTGCCCTGTAGATTCTTATTCTTAGAAAAAGACACTGATACATTTTACACTTCATGATGACTGCCATGTGATCTTACCTCTATCTGACTCAGTGTGCTACTGTCTCTTAAGCAAAAGATGAAAAATATACTGACCACATGACAACATTTCATTTTGTAAGAGGGACAGAATGTGATGACATTTTTTAGTTAAAATGTTGTTTAATCTTCTGCCCAACATAAAAATTTTAAAAAATTGCCACCTAAAGAAAGTATTTTTTTTATTTTTTATTTTTTTTTTTTTTACTTCTTAGTGACAAAAATATAGTGAACTTATCTGAGTTTGAAGCTGGTCATTTTGAGTAACAAAAACAACAGCAAAAACAAAAAACAAAAAAAAAAAACCACATTTCATAATATTTGTAACAAAAATTTCAGATATGGTAGTACAATAAGTTATATGAAAGTAACAAAATTCCTAGCATTAAACAAGTAACAAAAAAAGAGTAGCAAACATTACCCATACCAACTGATAAACAAGACAGAAGTAACAAAAATTATTCACAGCAGCCGATAAACAAGATAAAGTTTAAAGAAATATGTCACACACTGGAAACTAAAAAACTAGATAGAAGTAACAAAAATGACCTAGAATCTGGAAAGAAGTAACAGAAAATACTTCCAGCAGATGATAAACAAGAAAAAATAAACACACACACACGCACACACGGGAAATAATAAACTTGAAATAAGTACAAAAATGACCTATAGTATGCGATAAACAAGAAAGAAGTAACAAAAATGACTAAAATCAAATAATAAACTAGAAATCTTTCTACTAGAAACTAGAAAATTTTCTACGCCAAACGGTAAATATGATGGACGAAACACAAATTACACACCAGAAATGAAAAACTAGCAAAGAAGTAACAAAACTTACCCACAACACATGATAAAGTTGAAAGAAGTTCAAAAGTAATTGAATTGCGTGAAATGATCAACAAGAAAAAGTAACAAAAATAACAACAAACAAACAAACAATGCACAAGAAAATAAGAAAAAAAAATCTACGGCAAAAATTAACCACATTAAAAAAGCGATAAACAATGAAGAAGTAACACAAATTAATATAACAAATGATAAACATAAAAAAAAAATGCATGAAAATTACAGCAAACAATAAACAAGATGGAGAAATGACCCATGTCACACTATAAACTAAATCTGTATAAAGAAAATAAAGAAAATGACTAATGGTCTTGATAAAGTAGTGAATTCAACTTACAAAATGACAATTTAAATTCATTTTTTAAATAAATTTTGTTAATTAATTTTCAATTATGTTAAAGTAACACGTTTACCTCACGCACATTTGGGCCACTTTTTATCTGTTTAAATGTTTTACTTTTCTCACCTCATACATCGTACACTTTAGAGGGTGCTTAATTGGACAGAAGTTAAGCAATCATCAAGATATTGCTTATTATTTTACAGAAACCGATATACTATAAAGATAAAACGTCAGTATCTATGATAAAATTAGTCATTTCTATTTATATCCTGTATAGAGGAGGTGTCTGTAACTCCACGGGACACTGAGGAATAATCTCCGAAGCACTGATTTTGATATACACCATATATTGAAGTGTTTTATTTTTTTCTTCCTGTTCCTGTGCCTCCAATCTTAACAAGGCAGTGTGCTTTATTACACACACTAACCTTATCACCTCCTGAGCCAGTGTTTGCTTTGGACTCGTTATCCAAAGCCTCCTGAAATGAGAACATCGTCTCTGACAAGTGAAGCACAGGAGCGCAAAGAAAAACAATAACGTCGTCAGAGTCTATATATAGTCTAGCCATAAAACAAAACCCCGTTTGATGTGAATGTGTGTGTGTGTGTGTTTCTTCTCAGTCCTCACTGGTAGACACCATGCCGAAGAATAGAATGTCTCCCGTATAAATAGTGCACAATGCTCGTTGTTTTTCGACGCCTTCCCAGGCTCGCTTCCTAAAGTGGAGACAGAGTGGGCGTTAGGCAGATTGGGTGACGAGGGGACGTGGGAACTGTGTGGAAGAGACGAAAAGTGATAGGACAGTTAGGGTTCCTCTCCGGAGACCCCTTATCTTACCTGTGTAAGTGGAGGATAATGAGGAAGAGACGGCAAACGCTGATCACGGGTGTGTTTCTGACACACGCCAAGGGTTCTCCTCGGTCCCGCGACGTGATGGGTGGTGTGCTTTGGGATGACTCTTTCATTCTCGATACCCCACCAGCGCCAGCTCCGTCCTTCCACACATCAGAGAGAAGGAGAGGGAGAGAGAGAAAGGAAGGGAAATTAAAAAGTTGGCAAGAGTGAGCGCAAGAGAGGGAGAAAATAGAGAGGAGACAGCAAGAGGAGGAAAAAAATAAATTTTGGATCATATTTTGGTGAATAAATGTGACCTTTTGGCTAAAATGGCTAAAACATCTAAAATTGATTTTAAACTAATATTTGATGGAGAATATTGGTGGAATTTGGAGTGACTTTTGCATTCATTTGTAGGAAGATTTTGAAGACATCCAAAAGACCATTTTACAAACTATGTAAACTATGTAAAAAAAAAATGGAACCTCTATTTTGTCTTCCGTCTCTTTATCCAAAGATAAACAAGAAATAAGTAACAAAAATGACCCATATCAAACGAAAAAGTAGAATGAAGTGAAAAAACTGACCCATGGCAAAAAAAACCAACAACAAATAAGTAACAAAAATGACACATATCAAACACTAAACAGGAAAAAAGTAAAAAAAAAAAAGTTTGCTTTTTCAAATTAAAAAAAAAAGAAAGAAGTAACAAAAATTGCCCGTTGCAAATGAAAAACAAGGAATAAATAACAAAAAAATGACCCACACCAAATCCTAAACATGACGGAAGGAACCAAAATGCTCATGTGAAATGAAAAACAAGGAAAAAAAATAGAAAGATGTAACAAAAATTACCCACATCACATGAAAACCAGAAATAAGTAATAAAAAATTACCCACATGAAAAAAAAACAAGAAGGAAGTAACGAACTGCCAATATCGAACAAAAAACTAGAAAGATGTACGCAAAATTACTAACGCCAGATGAAAACAAGAAAAACGTAAGAAGTAAACATACCCATTTCAAGCACTAAACAAGATGTAAGTAATAAAAATTACCCAGATTTAATGATAAACAAAATGGAAAACCAAAATGTAGTAAATATTTATCATTGGCTAAAAGGATAAAAACAGCTTAAATTGGACGGCGTTAATATTTGACGTAGAATGTGTGGAATTGAAGACGACTTGGGTTCCATTACTAGAAAGACAGATTTTGAAGACATACAAAGTTTTAATTTTTATATAACCGATTTACACCAACGCCAAAATATGACAACAAAAGCCAGACTGCTGCCATTGGTGTGCTGAGTGGAAAAGTTTGAACCCCGTTTGCTTTCTGGTTAAATCTACAAATCGGAGTTTTGTTCATTTCATGGTGTTTCTTATTCAAATCCTGTAAGACCACAGCCTCAAAACAGTCAGCTGTTATCTTTATTGTCTTTATTACCGGGCTCGAAAGTTTGCGCCCCTACCGTCATGCTCTAGTTAATTTAATTAGTCCCAGCACCTCATTAAGGTGTAATGGCTAGTGACAGAACACAGCACATGTGTACTTTGTTAAGTCGTTTTTAAGGCATGAAAAGTGCAAACAGGCTCAAACTCCCAGGAATGTTTGGGTTGAGAGGCAAAGGGATCAAAAAACAGCTCACACGCGACCAAAAACAGAAAATATTGACTTTAACAGAACTGAAGAAAGAAAATATCAAGAAGAAGATATCAGACTGTTTACCAGCAGTGAAAAAAAAAAAATTTAGAAAGGGGAAAAAACTTCAGACATAAAGAAAGCAACGTAAAGGATTAAGAGAGAGAGACAAACTAAAGCTTTAAGATGTTAAAGTTAACCAAAGTAAAGGAAAATAACTGTTTAATATATTATCATTTCTATAGTAACAGCTTACACACGGTGGATGCATAAACTACATAAACTGATTAAAAAACCTGTGTAATGGTTGCTATGGTAAAGTTTTCCGTAAGAACATGTTTATTTAACATTTGGAGAAGGAGTCTTCAGTGTCAGCGCTTTGTAACAGCCAGCTGTTTTCCCATAAAGCTGTTTTCCATCATTGGGAAAGTCTTCAGAGTCACAAAGAATGTCACGCTTTTCCAATTTTCTGTAACAATTTTTTTTTTGTCTTATTAACGTCAGTAATCAGTAATGAGAAAACATCAAGTCCATCACCTCTGATTAAAGTGAATTATTTCCTACTTCTACAGAGGAACATCGAGGGCCTTTCACACCGGTTTAGTTCCAGAGCTAAATGTACGGTACTAAATGTACTGGGCGATTTTGCGCGGACTATTTCCCAGCACCGTTTAAAGGGTTGCATTCGCACCTACAGCGGGCACTAGGAAGTGACGTAAGCCGGTCGACAGCGCCGTCACTTGTGCGCGGCGTTCAACAACGGAAACAAAGAAGAACAACATAAACAACCGGAGGACGGAGGACGCTGTGATCGGAGCCGTGTTGCACTTCAGCGTCCGTCCATCTATCGCTGTTCTCCATACTTGTGAAATAAGTTACTAAGACACTACAGTATGTTTACACGCCGTTTTAAATCATGGCGGGTGAGGGCGTTTTCGTACGCGTTTGGCCAATCAACGTCTACTTACGTCACGGATAGAACCAGTCGTGCTGGTTAGACCCTGCTCCGGAGTAGGAGCTGATTTGGTTCTCGAAAAAGGCAGGTACTAAAATCACACCCAGTTCCGGAGGTGCGAAAACGCCAAAAAGTGGGTAGTTCCACATTTAGTTCAGGTACTATGAAAAGGTTCCCGTGGTGCGAAAGGCCCTTCTGTTGTCATTCCCCCCTTAAAAAAGAGAGGCTGTTGAGGGAACTACTGCTTATAGCTGCTTTAATGTAAAATAAAAGGAAGGAACTTGTTTCTTGGATGTTTCACAATATTAGATGTAACTATAAACAGATAGAAAGTACAATGTTTCATTCGTTTTGCATTGGCATGTCACTGTGTTAGGAGAAAACTAAAAAACTTTAGGACATGCTGTCATGGGAAAATAATCAACTTCAGGGTGGTAAGAGTAACTCTGCTTCATCGCACCACCCGTCATTGATTATTTTCCTAAAATAGGTTGACATGCAGTGTTTTATTCCTTAGTTACAGTGGGCATAAAAAAGTCTACTTTAAAAGGGTTGTTGATGAAACCAAGATCAATCACGTCAGATCCTTTTCCACCTTTAACGCAGATCTATCGCATTGTGAGGGGATCCCCTATGCACGGCTTGGATTTGTGCTTTGCATTATCATCATGCTGGAAAGTGAAATTTTTCTTCAGCGGTCTAACAGACACCTGCGGGTTTTGTGCCAAAATAGATTGGTATTTGGAGCTATCCATGATTCCCTCTATCTTGACTAGAGCCCCAGTCCCAGCTGAAGAGAAGCAGCCGCATAGCATGATGCTGCCACCACCATGTTTCACCATCTGCGTGGTGCTATTTGGGTGATGAGCTGCCTTGTTTTTGCACCAAACAAATCTTTTAGAATTATGCCCAAAAAGGTCTTCCTTTGCCTCATCAGACCATAAAACATTTTGCCGCATGGTTTAAGGTGATTTAGTCAGGATTGGATGTTTTTTTTTTTTTCTTGAGAAAGGGCTTCCTTCTAGCCACCCTACCCCATAGCCCACACATGTGAAGAATATGAGGGAGTGTGATCACATGCAGGGAAGTGACCACATATTCCTGCAGCTCCTTTAATGTTGTCGTAGGTCTCTTGACAGCTTCCCTGAGGGACGTCCTGTTTTTGATAATGTCACTGTGGTGCCCCATTTTCTATACATGTTGATGATGGCTTTCACAGTGTTCCATGTTTCTTATAATATTTTGGAAATTCTTTTCGTACCCCTCTCCTGATCGATACCTTTCGACAGTGAGATCCTGGACATGCTTTGTATCCTCTTTGCGGACCAAGGCTTCAGCAGTCAGATGAAGCCTACAACTGAGATTTTCTATTATTTCAGGTATAAGATACAAACAGAATAAAAATGTGTTTTTCTCTTTCATGACAGTGAATTTAATGTGCCTCAGTACTGGATGTCACCCAACCCCGGCTCTCTCAGCAACTGCCCTGCTCCTGTGAAGCAATTGATCAAATTGCCATGATCATATCAAGAACATTTCCTCACATCAAGCCATCAAAAGCAGCACATGGCTCGTTAAAGCAAAGCCTGAGACAAAAACATTGCGTAATCGAGTTCTGACCTAAAATCTCGGACAATTCTTACAGGCTTTTATTGTCACAGCTAATGGTAGCATTTGTACAAAAAAACAAGTGGCAAACAGCAGCTGTAATTATTATGTTGTGCTCTGATGCCCCCACCGTCTACACACACACACACACACACACGCACACACTCAGCCAAATATGTAATTTCCACTTCAGTCAGGGGCACTCTAGCGATTAATTCTAATACAGAACAAATAACAATGGATAAGTCATTTCCCATGGGGGATGAGTCATACTACCCTGACATGTAGTGTCATGTGTGTGTGTGTGTGTTTTTGTGGAGACAGCAGGATTTCATGTGCTGTTTTTAGACACAGCTCCGTCTGGTCTGTTCGGGCCGGGATGCCTCTACATGGGAGAAGGTCTTCATGTGCAGAAAGAGAAATATGATGCTCAGATTGAGGAGATTTATAGTCAGATCAGGCTGTGAGGTTCGTGGAGGCTGGGAGCGTCCACATGGGGCTTTATGGCTTATTAATAAGAAGCCTAAAGCAAATTTAGCTGAAATGATCAGCTGAGACATGGTTACTGTCTAAAGTTTTCTCTTTTATTTTTGCTCGGGAGCTATGAGGCTAATGTAGCACGTAATGGAAGATTATATTCAGCAGCTTAGCATATAAATCTTCACTCTCACTTTAAAACACATTGTTTGGCTTTTTAAAAATAGTATTCTGGGTTCAAAGGTTTTTTTTTTTTTTTTTTCAGTAGTCATACCAGATCTTCACCTCGCTATTTTCTTCACTAGAGTGGAGCAGAAATCAGGCAAACACGATTTTAGAGGGAATATAGTAGTTCAGTGAAGGTTAATAATAGGTATTAAGGCAAAAGTCAGATGTGACTATTAATTAATAAACATAATTTCCTCTTCCTTTCCCCACAAAAAAAGACCACAGTCTGGTCTTTATATAAATCCTGCAGTTAAAGATTGAATAAAATTTAGAAACTGTAAGTGCAGAGAATTTAGAAAGGTTTCACATCCTCATAATATGTTTATTCATTTGAGAATATAATCTTAGAAAAGAGCTGAGCTTTTGAGGGTGAAAGATCCTGCCAATGGCCCAACAATGTAATGGGATTTGAGTTCAAAGCCTTCGCTAGCGCTAGAACCTAAAAGCCCCAGGAGCTAAATCTGTGATTGCTGTCTGATGCAGTTAATAATATTCTTGAACACAGACTAGTGAGCAAAATTGGCCTAGCGAGAGAAAATAAGCTAGTTTTTTAGTTAACAAAAGCAATCCAGTAAACAAAACTGAATTAGTGAAGCAAAGCAAACCAAAATTAAACAAAAACACCCTAGCAAGAAAAAGCAGCCTAAAACTCGCAAGCAAAACCATGTAGCCGGGAATAGCAATCTAGCAAGCAACAACAACTTAGCATGAAAAAGCAATCTAAACCTAACAAGCGAAAACAACCTAGCAAGGTTTACCGGTCCGTCCTTGGACCACTTTTGGTAGGTACTAACCACTGCATACCGGGAACACCCCACAAGACCTGCTGTTTCGGAGAAGCTCTGACCCAGTCGTCTGGCCATCAGAATTTGGCTCTTGTCAAAGTCGCTCAGATCCTTACGCTTGCCCATTTTTCCTGCTTCCAACACATCAACTTCAAGAACTGACTGTTCAGTTGCTGCCTAATATATCCCACCTCTTGACAGGTGCCATTGTAACGAGATAATCAACGTCATTCACTTCACCTGTCAGTGGTTTTAATGTTATAGCTGATATATACATAAACCGATCAGTCATAACATTAAAAAAATCTAAATCAAAATTCCCCCAGTCTGCTAACAGCTAAGCTACTCCCCTGCAGAAACAGTCATTTGCACTAGCTTTGGGATTATTTACCTCATAATCATCCCTATCACAGCCTTCCCATCTTGGGATTTTTAGGACTGCAATCACATCAGAAATCTGACTAAAGCTTTATTAACAATGAGCGCTGATCTCCGAGCAGTTTATCTCTCTCTGTCCAGTCTTCCCTTCCACTGGGCTCATAATCCAAACTGATCCTGCCTTGTTAACTTGCTTAACGTTTTTTGTAGCGAATAATATATACAGGGATGGAGTATCTGGCTTGTGTTCAAGGCCTGTGTGCCGCCAGCCAAGTTCGCTAATTAGGTTCTATTCTAGGTTGAGGAACCCATTAGGGATATAAGACAGGACTGAAATGTGCATCTTGCATAGCATAATGTCTGAAAGCAGCTACATACAATATATAAAACTCATAAATCACCTCTTCAGCATGCTGAGTCAATGAAACGGAAATCTCATGGAAACCGCCAGTGATGGCCTTTTTAAAACTCCTGTCTATGCTAATAAGAGCTTGGTGCTGCAAAGGTGCTCCAGGTCATACGGTGGTAAATGAAATGTGACATCTCTGCCATACCGGCTTCTCGGAGGTCTCATTAAATCAGCTCTGCGTTTATTCCTCGAAACATGAGAAAATTATAAAGTAAAAGAGCTTTGATGTGTGATGTCTCAGGTCCTGCCTAAATCACAGAAATATAAAGCCAGGGTTTGCTGCAGCTTGACATCTTATTCCTCTTGTATCACAGCAATTTGCCAACAATTACAATTTTTTAAATTAATTAATGAACGGCACATCACGCTTGTTAGCCAGGGATAGTTACTTTTACTGTTCTGGAATGGCCACGGATCAAGCTAGTTCCTGTTTTCACTTATGTTATAGCAGTTATAAACAGTCATTCCCTCACTAGCCTCTCTTTATTTCTGCAGCTTTTCATGGTACAGAGAAACCAGAAACTGTAAACTGCTCTGTCCTGAAGACTTTGTCCACCACTTGGTGGACCGTTATGAAATGTCATCATTCATAAAGATGCAAATGATCTTAGTTTTATGCATGTCATTTTTAAAAACTATTAAAATGGGAGTAAATTTCAGTCCAGTGCGCAGTCCAGTAAACAAGGAACATTGAAAATTAAGAGGGATAATTTACTTTGCAATGTTTGCTATTAATCCCCCTGGAAAATATTGGCACCCCATGTGCTGACATCTGTGACAACCCTGCTCATCTTGTAACCACAACATTAACACAAAGGCTGATGGTAACACACAACATATTTATGCTACATATTTATGGGTTTTTGTTTGTCCATACATGTGTGTGTATGTGTGTGTGTGTCTGTGGGTGTAAAATCTGGTCTGTTTTTAGCTCTGCAGCCTCATTACCAATGATGAGTAGAAGCAGATCAGGTCTCATCCACACCAGAGACACGGAAACTAGAGCTTCACTACACTAGAGAGCTCACACACACACACTTTTACCTTCTCTCTGTGTGTGTGTGAGCTCTCTAGCGTAGTGTGACATGCTGTTGGGTTCGTTAATCCTCTTGTTCATTACTTGTTCACTTTTCACATGCATGGCTATTTCCCTGATGGCAGATGTGTGCAGGTGGGAGTGGAAATAAGAAACGCTCAGATATTAACATCATATTTTTGTACAGATTCTCAGAGGGAGGGTGCTGACAGCATCAGAGTCCAGTTTCTTCAAGGAAAGCTCTCTTTTCTGGTGTTTTTTGGAGTTTGTGAAGGAATCTGCACATTAAATCAAGGCCCTTGAGTTTGATTTTAGACTTGGTAGTGCACTGTAGTGATTAGGATGTACACTATATTACCAAAAGTATTCGGTCACCTGCCTTGACTCACATATGAACTTAAGTGCCATCCCATTCCTAACCCATAGGGTTCAATATGATGTCGGTCCACCTTTTGTAGCTATTACTCTTCTGGGAAGGCTGTCCACAAGGTTGAGGAGTGTGTTTATAGGAATTTTTGACCATTCTTCCAAAAGCGCATTGATGAGGTCACACACTGATGTTGGTCGAGAAGGCCTGGCTCTCAGTCTCCGCTCTAATTCATCCCAAAGGTGTTCTATCGGGTTGAGGTCAGGACTCTGTGCAGGCCAGTCAAGTTCATCCACACCAGACTCTGTCATCCATGTCTTTATGGACCTTGCTTTGTGCACTGGTGCACAGTCATGTTGGAAGAGGAAGGGGCC
>CM040984.1:2752253-2763367 GCA_022985145.1 Pangasius djambal | reverse complement strand
AGTGGGTGGTTATTACTCTCATGAGGGTGGAAGTGGGTGGTTATTACTCTCATGAGGGTGGGAGTGGGTGGTTTTTACTCTTGTGTGTTGGAGTGGGCAGTTTTTATACTCCTGAGGGTGTGAACAGGCAGTTTTTATTTTCATTTGATTGACATGAGAGTGTACTGGATGTGGTGTGTTGCTGTGTGATACTTTTATTGTGTCTTGTGTAAATTAATTCATTCAAACTTTGTGTCTCCATGTATTTTTTTTCTTTATGATGGATTTCTGTCCATTGAGGCCAATCTAAACCTACTCTTTTCTGTTTACACAATGAAATCCATCTGCCAATGAACCAAGCTAAATGTCATAGGCCTGTATGATTATTGAGAGGATTTTGCAGCTGTTTAGTCATATACATGTCCTGAGCATTGAACATTTGTTACACGTTTTTGGTGAGATATCATTTGACAATATTTAATTCTTCTTTTTTTTTTTTGCTTTGCCCTTTGATTTGATACTAAGTTGGCTAATAGTTCACAAGCCACTGAGTGATGCTGTTTAGTCTCTGAGCTGTAGTGTAGAATAACATAATTAATTATCAGCACTAGTGTGTGTGTGTGTGTGTGTGTGTGTGTGTGTGTGTGTGTGTGTGTGTGTGAGTGAGTGTGCTTGTTATTAGCTCCTGGAAAGACTTCAACACCTCTCGGGCTTCGTTTATCGTCCAGATCTAAATGGCTTTGAACAACAGTAATGGAAAAACGAAAGCACTTGCAGAAGATTCATAAGTGCTTAATCCTTACATAAACAGAGATTGCAGGATGTAAATATAGCAATAATTCATTATTTCTCTTACTCTTTCGAGCCCAGTGTACTGGAGTGCTGCTACTAATTTTCTACTATTAATAGCATGCATACCACCACACCTGGCTGAGAACAGAAGTTTCCGACAAGTGTCTCTGTGATGCTGGTTTGCATTGTAACTTCATTTTTAAATTTATATTAAAGTATAATTAAATAATAATTATTGTTTTTTTTTTTTTTTTAAAAAAAAAAAAGGTCCTCCTTATGTAAAAATGGATTAATTCATTTGAAAATGATAAATAATCTTTAATATAGTAGATTATAATAGGAAATCCATTGACACTGAGGAAATCCAAACAAATGATTATGAACTGAAATTATTTTTCATTAACTAAGTAATAATAATCGCGTTAATAATGTCATTGAGTTGATTAGGCTGTTCGTCCTAGTCAAAAAGAAGAATGGCAGCTGCCAGTCAGAGTCCATCATGAAGACTGCATTGAGACACTTATAGTCCATAAGTGTCTCCATGCATAAGTGTCTCCATGCAGTCTTCATGATGGACTCTGACTCACTGCCTCACATGAAAGATGCTCTTCATCACCATCACCAGCTCACGATGGCTGAGATCCTTAGATTTGTCAAGCACTTACTGTTGAACCAAGATGGACCTTGCCTTTTACAGCAAGCATGATCATGGGCGCAAGGATCTAGCCAGCTGAATGAAATGTGAATAAATCAATAAATAAACCAGAAGAATCCTCATAAACATCATAAATAAATAATTCACAATTGGGGAAAACTGTCATCAGCAGACAAACATAATAGAATCACAATGGAGGAGTTCCATGATCACACCTTTGTGTAACATGAAATATTCAGTGCATAATTGGATCCATCTGTACATGTGTGTGTGTGTGTGTGTGTGTGTGTGTGTGAGGAGCAAACAGACAGAGACATAATTGCCTCTATATATTGTTTGCACATACTTTATATAGCACACTGTCTGAAGGAAGAGACAAGGGGAAAAAAGCTGTCGTGGAAATTCACCGATGCTGTGTTCCAGCACTGTGTCTTACACGAGTTCCTCTCATAACCTGCCACGGCAGTGAAGTTTCACCCTGAACACGATCAGACCTCTTGGCAAGAGAGGTGTCGTTCAATTGATTTCTTTGCTAATGTGTTAAATCTATTTTCGTTAACTATGACGTCCATGCAAATGAGCTGGGTTTGCAGAAAAAAACTAATGTAACTGCTACATAAAACACATTCTTGAAGTTACAGATAGAGACAGCTATAATTTTATTTATTGCAGTGTCTTCTGGGTACTTTCTGCTCCATCGTTCTAACTTGATTCCTCAGCCCTTCAAGGACACATCTCAGAACTTTCACTTGGACAGATAAAGTCATGAAACAGCCTTTATGTTGGTATCAACGGAGAAAGGAAATGTTGAGTGTTATAAGAACACAGCCCACATGGCAATCTTCCTAAGCAGTTATGATTATGGTTGTATGATTATTTTAATCAGAAGAAGAACAGTTATTCCTTCATTTCGAAACGAAACACCTGCAGACCCAGCTGAATTGATGGCTGAAACCAGCCCTGTGCTGAGCAATTAAATAAGTTAATCCAGTGCAGAAAGCAGAGCTCGGGGTCTTATTTAAAGCTCTTTGTAGTGATTAGTATTCATTATCCGGTTCTAAAAGAGCACTATGATTCCTATCCCAGTTGAAGTAATATCTTGAAATAAGTCAATAATCCTTTGGATAGTTGTGCTCTCAGGACTGCATTAAAGACCACTTGTGGTATTTATTACTTGTAATACAATGTTGCTTTTGGAAGAACCCACAAACTATTGAGCCCCACAGAGGTTCAAATTGTGATCAGTGCTAATTGTAATTATAGTGTAAATTAGCTTTTTTTTAATGTCTGAGCCATACTCGAGCATCATTTTGAGGATGATTTGCCCTGCTCAACAGCGCCATGCAGAGACCTTTATAGGGGCAGGTGCACAAATATAAAAGGGCCCATGGATCAAGATGTTAGAACACCAACTATTGCTTAACCTATAGTACTATCAACTAATATACCAACCTATATTGTAGACAGTGTGAAACGGTATCTTATATCAAACCACATCACAGTTTATGAGTACATGAGCACTGCATGATTTCCAGATGAAGTGTAATACTATAGATGAGCGGTAAGTGATATCCGACTGCTTCGAAAAGCACAAATTAAACTCACCATGTCTCAACGTCACGGAGTAGCCGTCTCTGTATGTAGGGCCCCAGGAGCTCACTTACTGCTTCGCATCAGGTGTTTCAACAGTTCAGGTTTTAATTTAAACCGGCAGTTACGGAAATAAGAAATTACTTAACTTTCATTCAGGTAATTTCACTCACTGCTGCTTTTTTAAAATTCAGGGGTATACATGAGTTGGTGGTTGTGCGTGTAATTTCTGTTGACTAATGGGTCCTTCATTCAAAGACGCAAACAGATAACCTAAGAAATCCACAGCTACTGGCAACTTTGCTCTTACACTTATGGATGGCAGGCCTTTTACAAAAAATCAAATGCCTTGCTGAAAAGGGCACCGTGGTCATCTAGGGAAGAAGGGACAGGTGCTTGAGTCCGCGCTCGCCTCCTGCACGTGCATGGCGCCTAACGTTCATAATAGTTAGAAGATCCAGCATCGACCCCCTGATCTACTCACAGTCCAGTCGTGGCTGCTTCCGTCTAAATTAAGAAATATTATACATTTACGGTTTACAAATATTTACAGTTTGGCATCCTGTAGCGGGGAGGCCTGTAATCTATGAGAACAAAATCTTGGTGTTGTGTGAAAGACCTCTTCTCCATCATATTTATTTCAATGTGAAGTCATGTTTGTTCATAAGAAACGCTGCGAGAGACCAAGTAGTTGGAATCATTTGAGATTTGTTAAGATGTGAAAATCTGCATTGTTTATTCTGGGTGAACACTGGGTGGCAAAGGGGAGGGGCGCTGATGAGGACGAAGGACCAAGGACGAAGGACTAACTGGGGCAAAAAAAAAAAAATCAGTGAAATTTTGTTATTATATCTGTGGCCTCTTAGATTTTCAACATAAGATTGTGTATATGCTGCTGTGTGGACGAAGCGTGAAAACCGTCCAACATGTTCAGGGAGGTTTTGTCTCACTTGCGCTATACAGCCCAACTGTATGGTTTGAATTTTTTTCCTTTTCATAGAGCTGCATTATTATAAAACCATAAGAACAAATTGAGAAATATTAGTCCTGTTTCAGGAGCAGAGATAGGACACAATCAGGATCACAATCTCCTTCTGCACCAAATATGTAACACACGACATAGACACATTACATACTGTCATACCACGGTGTCAGAAAGTGTTGATTCATTTTCTGACAATAGTGCAGCTGCAAATCATAGGCTTATATTAATGCGCTCTTTCGGTATGTTATTGTTCCTATAGTAACAACTTAGCATGTTTGGAAGGAGTCTCCAGTGTCGGTGTTTTGTAACAGATAGAGGCAAAGCTGTACTTTAAGTTTTCAGACATGGGAAATTCAAGACTGAGGAGTTTACCAATGCTTTGTGGTTTCTCAAGCCATATTTTTTTATATTATTAACTTCAAGAGAGAAAAAAAAGGCTGGTGAGGGAATGACTGCTATAACGTAAGTGAGAACAGTTTCAGCACTGAACATAATGACAAATGGATCAATATTACAGCATGTCATTCTGTAATAAATACAGAATTGCAAGTTGTGGCTGTGGTATAAGAGGAATAAAACACTTTGGGACTGGAAAATAATCAGCTTTGAGGTGGAAACAGCAGCATCACCCCACCCTTTTGATGATTATTTTCCCATCACAGCACGACACAGGGTGTTTTATCCTTTACATAACATACTGTATGACTGACTATATAAGACGAAGAGAGCCAATCCAGAGTGAAATTAAATGTTAGTAGTAAGGAACAGGTCTGTTCACATAGTGGCATAAGTGCATCGTTGTCATAGTGTGACTGAACAAAGGAAAGGCCTCAGTAAGTGTTAATGAGCAGAGAATTGGCCTTTTACAACGTACTGTAAATAAGCACAAGTGTAAAGTAGCAGTAAGTGATAAATAGCAGTGAACCGACTTATCGCATGTGTTTAAGTAAGAAAGCGTATTATAAATAAGCATAAGTGCATAGTTGTCATAGTGTGACATGACGAATGTAACACAGCAGCAAGTGATAATAACGCTGCTGGTTCATAACCTCCTGATGTTTTTTCATGCGACTTCCTTACTGAGATCACTTCACTGACTCGCGTTTACAGAGAATTCACGCCACACGTAACTGACGACACGTCCTTCACCGAGATCTGAGCATGCTCTTAGGGTGAGATCTCACTGTTTTAGTGTTCTGGCTCTGTGGCGGTCCAAACAGCCCAGCGTCTCCCGTTCCTTTTTCAAAGCTCTTAAGATCCTTTTAAGATTACCTCCTTTCAAGTTTGGAGGATGAAGTATAAAACAAGGATAAATAATTGGCGCTCAAGATTGATCCTGGAAAGCTGTGAGACGCCATCACTATACCACCTACATGTCAGTAGCGAAAATAAAAGTAAATTAAAAAAGGAACATGAAAAGGGAAAAGGACAAGGGAAAGTGAAAAGGTGCATGCATAATATATGGAAACGTTAATAAAAAAAAAAATCAAAGTTGTATTATTATTTTATGAATTTCTGATTATAAGTTTGATCGTGTTTGATAATTCGGTCTTTGTTCATTAATTATGAACAGCCAGTCCATTGCAGGACATACAGGACATGCACCACAGAGTAAACCCACGAGGATACAGGAAATCATGTGAAACACTATACAGACAGTAACCCAATATTAATAATAATAATAAACAAATAAAGAAATAAACAAACTTTAAAATGGAGTCTTTTGAGTAGTTTTTGAGTTATAAAAATCAGAGCGCAAGTCCACATGTGGTAACTTAAGGTAAGATTTTTTTTTTTTTTTAAATTACTGCCACTTTGCAGTGTTCTCTAGTTTCATAGTGCTACACAGTCTTTGCACTTTTTTCCTTTAAACTGTAACGTAATATAATATAATATAATCTATCATTATAATCATCGCCCGTTCTGTTAATAGAAATAATAATGTGACTATCATTCAGGAGTGATGTCATACCACACATCATGTGCATGTTGCTTAAAATTCTGGCACCTCCAAAGTAAGATGGCTTCACATATACCCCTGACCACAGCGACGCTAACCAGGCACCGTCATACGGTGAAGACGAATGAATGCAGGAAATGCATCGCCCAGCTACATCTACGCCCGCATGTTAGTAAATATGGCCTTTCTTTGTTCATCAAGCTTCGCATCATATCAGCAAGCTTTTCTTGTTGTGTCTAGTGAGATCCCAGGTGCAGTGCGCACAGTCCAGTACTTATATGTACATATAGTAGTTATGTAACTGATGCATTGCACTTTGTAAGTAAGAAGACATGCTGCAAGTAAGAAGGCATTGAGTCCAGAGTTGATATTTTTAGTCCTCAAGCTTGTCATTTTAACTCTGATATGAGATTTCTTTTTCACTTTTTTTTTTTTTTTCCCCGAGGGCAGGTTGTGGAACAGGTGGTTGTCTCGGAGTGTGATATTAATGGCCCTGGTGTCACATGGCCCCTTAATCAAGAGCTGCTACTGGACGGTGACCTTTCTGCCCTGTGCTGGAGCCGTGCTGAAGCCTGAAGTGGTGAGTGAGGTGAAAATGAAAGCACTGCTTACAGTGGTGTAAGTTGACTCCATCATAAGGTGTGTTTGTGTGTACATAACGTTTTTTTTTTTTTTTTTTTTTTAGCATGTGTAGATCACAATATACATTCCTACAAATGCATACTTTTGAACTACGAAGCCTTAATTAATTATATAATTTATATATTGTAATTCAGAAATGAAATATATCGTTAAGTGTGAGAATAAATAAATAAATAATGCTGAATTTATGGGCGTATTTCATGACGCTCATTTTCAAGGCTTATTTCATGTCATTTTTCGTGGCGTGCATAGCGTCACTGAAACGAGTAAATATTTAAATAATTAAATAAAAAAGAAACATTTCAAGCTACATATTATTTATGCCCTGGTATTATTTATTTATTGCCACATTTTTGCCACTATATATTTAATAATTGAATTATTTTATTATACTGTATATTTAAATGTTTAATTAATAAAGTCCAAAAGAAAAATCTCCATACTGAACACTTCCAGTTTATTATTATTATATTTTAGACAAGCGAGTTGCACTGTCACTTGCCATCTTAACAGAATAATAATGAAAGATGCCAGATTATGATATTAAATCTGCAAGAAAATTAAATATACAAATTCTCAAGATGCCCAACAGTGTAGAATAAAATATAAAAACAGGTTATAAAAAAATAAATGAAAAAAAAAAAAAGTTTAGATCAAATATGCTAAAATAGGCATATTGAAATATAAATAAGATCAATAAAAATTGATATAATTAAAAAAGAAATGAAAGAAATGAAATGGCTTTAATTAGCTAGGTAAAGCCCATGAGGTCACCTTGTATGGGGGGGGCGGGGCTTATCATTTCTCACACCGTCGAAACACTTCATGTTTATGTTTCTGACAAAAACCTCTTTGTCTGCTAGAGAGGGATGACAGAAAATCATGCCTTTGCAAATGTATTTTACTCGTTTGCTCTATAAACAGGGATTTTTAAACCTCATTTCCAGCTTCATACTCCTCAAAGCTGATTTTTTGCTCATTTTTTGGATCACTTTTATGTTGTTTGTTAGGTTTATTTTGTATGAGGAGAGTGAAAGAGATCGAGATCGAATGTTTTTAAGGCAGCCATATGCTAATATACTGTATGATGATGATGAGGTATGATGAGGTATGATAATAAACGTAGTATACAAATACAATAAATTCTCTCATCTCAAATAACCATGGTCTTCATTTATTTTTTTCTTTATCTCATTAAATTTGTGTGATGTGAAGGTCTAAGCGTGTCTTCATTCTTTATATCGTGAAAAAAAAAAAAAAAAACCCTGACACGTCCCTTTCTGCAAATTTACAAAGTGCCAAGAGTCTGTATTTGATTCTAGCAACTAAAAAAGCAATCGAGGAAGGAGATGAGGATCTGCAGAATTCTGTAACCCCTGGTGAGCTTCCATTATGAAGAACTGGCATCTCAGTGGGGAGGTAATTGAAGAGGCTGAAATGAATCATACTGTATCTCGGTGTGATTAGTTTATCCTTTTGAGAGCTCTCACCTTGTTCTTTCCCAACAGGATATGAAGATATAAATAATAAAATCATGTGCCGTCTTGCTGTGAGGGTAATTAATGAAGAGCTCAAAGTCACGTGACATTCATCATAACCTTCGCTGAAAGGGACTGGGGTCCGACTGAAAATGATACAAATGTATGCAACGGAGATCAATAATAATAATAATAATAATCTGAAGAATATTTTGAAAACTTTACAAATTTGACCTTTTTTGACCTCATTTTAAGGGCTCAAAATTCTCATGACCCTCCCCACCCTCAGTTATCCCTATAGCAATCATCCCTAGTACACATTTAACAATGCTTATATGAATCATTGCATGTAAGAGCTCACAGCTACGTGCTCTGCACTCATTGTGTCTAATGAGAGGACAGTGCATGTTATATCTCAGCTGCTGCATCGAACCTGGATCGCTACTTTGATTTGATGCACACAAGGGCACTAAACCCGTAATTAAGAGCTAGCGAATGATTGCGCTCGTTGTTTAGTCGGGTCCACGCTTTGCATTCCGTGAGCGTAAAGACCCATTTTACACCAAAAGCATCGTGGCCGGCAGACATCAGGCATGGAGTGTTCATTTGCGTGCTTTTTTTGAACTGGTTTAGCAAACAGAACGTGAAATATCTGCAGTTATTATAAACATACCTAACTACTCTATTTGATCACATAAAGTTTGATGCTCTAATGAGATTTTCTTTTCGGCACTAAGCGGTTAGACCTTACACCAAGTTTGGATTTTAACCGAACGACAGTAACCGTATTGTCAGTAGTTAGAAAGCCACGAAGTCTTACTAGAATGGATGTGTAAGATCGTGTTTGGGAATAACACACGACAGACCGTGCAGTTATAGGAAACTAATCCACGTCAGCGTGTATAACAACACGGCCTGAAGAAGATTTGTGCAATTTCCCAACAATTACAACGTTTAATTCATCAGTGAACAACATATTGAGCTGCTTAAACTGTTAATATTTACTTTTAATGTTACGGAACATCTGCAGGACAAGTTAGTTCCTGTGATCGGTTACGTTATAACCCGCTGTTCCGTCACGAGACTCTCCAGCCGGCCATGTTGCAGAGAAACTGGAAAGCATAAAACTCGTCTGTCCCGAAGACTTTCTCTGAAAATGTACAAAGCATTGGAATTGAAAAAAGTCGTTGGAATAAGATTTAAAAAGCCCACATGCTTGAGCTATGCACTTGAATCCTGCACTCATGGCTTCTTTAGTTTCATGTTACAAAAAGAATTTTTAGTATTTAAAATGGGCCGTTTTTAGGATTAATCTTGATCAACATTCTTTTTACATTATGTCAACGTTCACCTACTATTAATAAATCTTAATAATACTAAATAGTATGATGACAATATGATGGCATTCAGTTTGAATATACTCTTTAGTGTAGCCATAAGCCATATTGGCGTATTTTTTTGGATCCTTAATGCTGATTAAGCATCTAGACTGAAGTTAAAGATGTAAGTCTGTCTAGTGTTTCTCCATCGATCTGAGGAGGGACCTTTTATCCTCTGTAATTAAGTCCCCTTCTCTCCTGCCCATTAGATCTCAGTCAAGCGCTCAGGGCACAAATTACAGCCTTTTTACCCTTTCTCTCTCTCTCTCTCTCTCTCTCTCTCTCTGCTCTCCATTTCTCCTTCTCCCCTTCCTTTTGGATTCCTTTCCAAGTCATGGTGTCTAGATTTTATTTAAAATTCATATCTCTGAGTCACAAGAGTGCTCGGCTAAAACATAACAGAGCGAGAAGAAAAGAGCGTGAGAACGTGAGAACAAAAGAGAAAGAGAGCGGAAATGTTCCTGAGCAGATTTTTTTTTTTTTTTTGTGAATCGCACAGATGGTAACGATGATGTCACTGTGACGTTGCGGTGAATGTGACTTGCTCTCGTAGGACACGTTATTGACTCAAAATTAATTTGATATTTGAATCCAATCTTCCACCTGATTAACATCAATAGCATCGTCTCCCACTCCTCCCACTCCTGAGCTCCTTAACCATTTCCTCCAGAAATAAAAGACGAGAAACTGTTGAGAATTTTTACAATTTGACAACACGTACCTGCAGTCTGACATTTACTTACATACGAACATGGCGGAATGTACGAATTCTTTTTTTTATTAGAAGAATGATGAAATACATGGAGCTATAATCATTTTGACATAAATTTTGTTTCACTTAATGAACTGAAATTTCATTAATTTTAATTTTGCGTACATACTAATCAGTGTTATAATCGGAAGACTGAAAACAAATATGGTTAGTCTTTAAATAAGGAAGAAACATGACAGGGAGTGCTATATGAAAATAATCAAGAACGGGATGGATTAATTTTCTAGAACAGTCTCTCTTTTTCGCTCTCTTGAAATTAATGACAGAAAAAAAACACAGCTTGTCATGTTACAAAGCGTAAACTCTTCCTGAGGACTTTCCCGTAATAGACAACGTAAAGTTACAGTTCTACCTCTGACTGTTATAAAGTGCTGAGACTGGAGACTCCTTCCATAAATGTTAAATAAATGCATCTTTATATAAAACTACACATCAACAATTACGCACGTTTTTAAAATTTGTTTATGTGGAGCATCCGCCGTACAAATCCCTGTGTAAATTGTTACTATAGAAATGACAACGTAGTTGAAAGTGCTGCTGTTATTCAAATTGATTAGCACCTTCTGACCAATCAGATTTGAGAATTCAGCAGTGCTCGGATATAATATACAAACAAAGCAATAAACAAATCTGTGGGCTGAAATGCAGGAATTCAGAGTAGCGCGTTCTAGAGAAGCTCTGGAGAGGGAGGAGTGGGAGGAGCACAGTGGTGACATCGTTTCAGGAATATTGTTCCACCAGAACAAAATTAAGTCCTACTTCATGAATCGTGATCTCGTTTGCAATAGTCGTTCTGATCTTTTTTTTTTTTTATATCAGGAAATGACAAAGAGATGTATGTATCCTTTGTGTCATAACCTTTAAAATGAATACGCTCTGTGA
>CM040984.1:2729753-2747253 GCA_022985145.1 Pangasius djambal | reverse complement strand
TCATGGACGTTCCACAACTATTAAATTAAATGTAACTATAAACGGATAAAATGTACAAGTGTTGATCTTTAATAAATAAATTGCTGTGGTATAAATGGAATAAAACCCAACAGGACATGAGCTTATAGGACAGTAATCGATTTCGGGGTGCTAGTAACTCCGCTTCATCACTCCACTTCATCACTGTTGTTGATTATTTTCCTATAACATCATGTCCTCAAGTGCTTTATTTCTCACTAAAACTGCATATCTGTACTTAAATTGAGTTACATAAATAACTCGAATGACGCTTTTGTCCTCCACGGTTTCCAAAAGTGTTCATTAAAACACATAAATAAAAGGATGCATGCAATGTTGCGCAATATTTATTCATAATAAAGAATTTAAAGGCGTCTATGATAACATTGTTTAAAAAATGATTACATCATCGGCGATTATCGTGCTTAGCCGAGCATATCTTATGATTATGTATAATTGAATTTTTTTTTTTACTAATGCACATCACTGGACTACCTTTTACATATTTATAAGTGAGCCATTATGACAACACTATAGCATGATAACATAATCAGCAAAGGAATAAAACACTCCATGTCAGGCTGTTATGGGAAAATAATCCACGACAGCCTGGTGTGCTGAAGTGGAGTCGCTGTTACCACCCAGCGTTGATTATTTTCCAATAACAGCACATCCTGAAGTGTTTTATTCCTCTAATACTGCAGTAGACACGAGTTAGTTCAAGTTATCGCTTACGTTATAGCAGCTATAAACATTCGTTCCCTCACCAGCCTCTGGTTTTTTTTTCTCTCTCTCTCTTGAAATTATTAACCAAAAAATGCAGCTTGTCATGTTCATGAGAAACTGTAAAGTGTAAACCCCTCTGTTCCGAAGACTTGTGGGGAAACTTGCTGGCGTGCTGCGTAGCGCTGACACTGCAGACTCCTTCTGTAACTAAAAGTCTTCTTACACAAAACATCACCATATCCACTATTATATGTTTTCATTTTTTTTTATTATTAACATTGGATTATATGGAGCATCTGCCATACAGGTCCATGTGAATGAGCTGTTACTATAGACTTTTTTTTTTTTTTTTATTCATTTCTGTTTTTTAGCTTAGTTATTTAAATGCACATTCGATAGAGGAGTAGGCCAGGTTTTCATTTCACTGCAAGTTATATACTGTATATAACTGTGTATGTGACACATAAAATCTTGAATCTTGAAACGGTAACATTTCAGAACGAGCGCATTAATATGAAGCTGCGATTTGAGTTGCAGCCGGATCTACAGTGCTGCTACACCAAATTAATCCACATCTTCAAGGTTTAAGAATTCAGCAGAGCTGTTGTAGGGATAAATACAGTTATTACATTTAATCCCCACAGCAACTGCCTTGCTCTTGTCTAGAATTATGGGATATCATTTAGCCAAAATGAGGAACCTTGAAGAGCAGATATCAAAGCTGCTTTTCACTTAAAAGAGCGACGCTTGTACGCTCAGGGGCGTAGTGACGTAGGCTGGCATAGTCCATGCTTATTATTTAAATCATTGCACTTCCCTTTTTTTTTTTCTTTCCAAAAATGGCTTTTCATATTGAGTGAAAGGATCCAGATTTATTTTTAGCTTGGTGTGACGTGATTCCTAATGTCTTTCATTTCATGATGCATAAATCGAGCAGACGAGTCAGATGGATCTGTGATGTGGTAGGCGAGCTCGTGGGATGCGCTTTGTCCCCCGTATTGGCGTTTTTGGCTGTTTCACAGCTCTCCGCCAACTAACTGGGTCAGCTGTGGCCTTGAGTGCTACAATTAGCTTGAAAATATCGGACAGGTCAGTGGAATTAGACAGATGCACTGCTGGATTGCTGTTTTTGTCTTGCGTCTCGCTATTCCAGTTTGTAAAAGTGTTACACGCTTCGTGTGTCTCAAAGTTTATAACATTAACTCAATACTGTATTTTAAAAAATTTGTAATTGGGTTAGAGCGACACTTTTGTCCACTGTGTCCTTCAGACATCCACAGAAAACTTCATCTGGTGAAAAGGATTATGGGATTATGTTCTTGAAGAGGGTCACTCCTTTAAATTTGTCCAAATTAAGGACTCATTAATTACAGCTGGAAAAATGCCACCTAGAACAAAAAATTTCATGCAGGTTGGATACTGTGTAATATTAGTAATATTATTATTTTACACTGGCATTAAATCACATTTTTTATCAGTATGTATTGGTGATCTGTGGCGTGCTTTGGGTTGGACATCACCATCAGTGACTTTTATCAGATAAAGGCGTCCACTCAGTTTTTATCAGACTTTTATCCATCCAGTGTGCAACATACAAGACAACATTACATAACCTAAAATAACATAGCCTAAATTAATGTAACGTATCATAATTAACATAAAACAGCATGCCATAAAATAACAAGGTAGCATAACATAACCTAACGTACATAACATTACATTACATAACATGCCTGATGATACTCCACCGTATTAAAATAGCTAAACTTTAAAGATCTAAATTCTCAAAGCTAAACAAAAAAGTAAAATCTAAAAGTCTAAAATCTAAACGTTTCTCAAAAACATAAACAAAAGACCTTGAAAAACTAAAATCTAAAGATCTAAAGTCAACAAATTGTAAAATCTAAAAAATATAAAAGTATAAACCCTAAACCCTTAAAGTCTCTCTCTCTCTCTCTCTCTCTCTCTCTCTCTCTCTCCATCCTTATTTTCACAAATAAATCAGTATTAAAGAAATACTTTCTGGATCTCACTTGACTGTTAACCAGTGCAGTTTTGCAGTAACGTTTTAACATTATAAAGGAAATATGTGTTCGGTTCTCAATAAATATGAAGATAGCCGAGATTTGTGTTTGTGTTTTTCTTGTTTGGCTTGTTAGGTAACAAAATAATCTCTTCTGTACTGTTCCTGTTTACACTGTAGAGCAAATGTTAAGGGGAAAAAGCCCTTATTGGCTAATGGATGGTCACAATGCAAAGGCAGTACTCTAATACAATATTCACAACAACAGCTAGTTTGCTCTTCAGTGTGGAATGTATTATTCATAGGAAATATAGAATTAACTCCAGTAAATAGGTTTAGTGCGAAATAATTTCATTAAGTCCTCGCCCAGGGAATAGAGTTTCTCCATTTGAGCTTCGCCAATACAGCTGTCGCTTTCACAGACCGACGCCGGTGCCATCTGTGTGGATGCGTTTCTGCAAATCGCTGACACCAATAAAGGAAATTTGCGAGTCTGCATCCTGATTTAGCCGAGTTAGAGACAATCCGGGGTCAACAAGGGTGCGAGTCTGTTAAGTAAAGAATAAAACACGTGGGGACGTGGTGTTACAGTAAAATATGAACAGCGTGGCGTTGTGATGAAGTGGAGTTACTGGTACCACCTCATGGTTTACCAACAGTTAGAATTTTTTATTTCTTAAAGAACGACACAGGATACTTGTAATTAGTTTATAGTTACATTTAATGTCGGGGGATGTTTGCAAAACAAGTTATTTCTTCTTCTCACTTATCTTATAGCAGCTATAAATGGTCGGTCCCTCACCCGCCTGTCTTTTTAAGGTTAATAAGACAAAAAAACAAACAAATGAAAAAAACGCCCGGCTTGTCGTGTTACCGTAAAACCGGTAAAAGCCTAAACCCCTCTGTCCTGAAGATGTCTGAATGCTACGTCTTTACCTTCGGAGACTCCTTCAATAAATGTGAAAACTTCAGCATATCAACAATATCAGCAATTACACATGCAGATGATTAAGCAACTCCTTCTGACCAATCAGAATTGAGAATTCAACATTCAGCAGTGTGGGATAAATGAAAATAAAGTGCAAAGAAATGCTCTTAATTGAACTAAAAAAAAAAAAACTTCATTTCACAAGTTCTTGGAAGGCCAAACCTTTAAATAAGAGTACTAAAGAAAGTATTAATATTCTGCTAAATTAGCTTGTTAAAGTACAAATCATCTAACTTGATATTTAAGTATAAGGAAGTACAGTTACTTCAGTACTTTCTACCTTGAACCCGTCGGGTTCTGGAGTAAACGAATGAAGGAACAGTGTTAAAAATGCAGCACTGTTTTTCTAATCTGACCCAGCATCTGACTCTGAAACTAAAGTCCTGCACTCAATTACACAGTTAAATTAAATTACACTAAATTACGCATGATCTTATTTAGACCACCCCAGACATCCAGCGTCTGCAGTTTCGTATAAAGGGTTCAGATCAAAGATCTGATCTTTATCTTATCTCTCTGTGAGAACAGAAGTTCGGACTGCACATTTCCCGGCCTCCGTAACGAGAGCCGTGTGGCACGTGCGTTCTCCGTCCCACGTGGATGATGCCACTGTTTGGGTTAAGCTCGTTTTCCATAAACAATGAACAGCCGTGTGGGGAAGTAACTCATCTTTTGTTTTTGTCCTAACTCAAATTCTGCCTGCTGTCAGCACGGAAATACCTGCGCTGCACTCGTTCTTGCACTCGTTCACGTCTCTCTGAGAGTCGAAATCGTTTATTTTTGGGTGCTGTATTAATTATTGTGTGTGTTTGTCGGCCAGAGAGAGAGAGAGAGAGACCATTTTCAGCCTGCTAGCACATCACGAGAGCAAAAAGTGACAAAACACAGAGCTGTGAAAACCTCTGACAGGTACCTAATGTGATGCTAGAAACTGACTCAGTAAATAATTATACAATTGTAGCGTTATATTAAAGTAAGCAGGAATTCTAACAAGTAACGTAAGAATATTTTGGTTGGATTTCATGTAAAAAATAAAAAAAAAAGTGTCAAAAGGTGACACATTAACCTTAGACAAGCATATGCAGTGTACACATGAGTAATCCCACACAGTCTGACATGAAAACATGTGGAGGAATGCTTCATAAATATATTTACCACAGCGCAGTTGAGTTCTGGATTCTGATTGGTCAGAAGCTGTTGATTCATTTTCTATAACAGCAGCTCTGGCAGTAGTGCAGCTGCAAATCACAGGTTTATGTTAATGTGCTCGCTCTAATATACTATATGTAACTCCAATATTTCCTCTCAGGGATAAATAAAGTACATCTAAATATCTATCTATCTATCTATCTATCTATCTATCTATCTATCTATCAACATAGGGACTTGAATGGTAGACGCTCCCCATAAACATGTTTAAAAACAGAGCCATTTATTCAACATTTATGGAAGGAGTCTCCAGTATGAGCGCTTTCTAACAGTCAGAAGTTTTCCGCCCACAGAAAAGACTTCAGGACTTTGCTTTTTTTTTTTTTTTTTTGTAACTTCTAGAGAGAGAAAAAGAGGCTGGTGAGGGAACGACTGTTTACAGCTGCTATAACGTAAGCGAGAACAGGAACTTCACAGACGTTCCACAACATTAAACGTAACTACAAACGCATCATACAACATGTATGACGTGTCATTCAGGAGGGCGTGTTCATATAGGAAATGGATATTCCTTACTGATTAACAATTATGAATATTAATAATTAACGTATTAGCTGTTTATACATGAAAGCTACTTGATGGGGAGAAAAATCAGTAAAAACTTGATTGTGAATGAATTCAAATGAACATGCACTACGTGGTTGGGTTTTGTTTAAAATGATGCAGGTGAAGTTTTAGTAAATGAATGTTAGTATGAATGTTTTAGTATGAATGTTAACCCCGCCCCTTTCAACTGTAGCCTTTATCATTTTGCATATGAAATGAGTGGAGTGAGTAGTGTGAGATCGTGCTGGAAAAACAGCTTGAGTAGAGTAAAATGGACATTTTGTAATGTTGTATTGTTTATAATTTGACACAATACTCCACGCTTTCTCAAATATGCAAAGTTACACAAATTGACGCCGTGAGTCTTCAAAAAAAGTTTATCAAGCTGTGCTTTTCCAACAAAATTCCATTTAATTTAATGTAAAGTTTTTTTTTTAAAAAGCAATAGAGACGGAAACACACAGCACATCTGTCAGGAGTGTATGTATTTATTGAGTCATTATGATTTAGTAGGTAGCAGTGTGTGTTTGTGTTACTAAGTGCCATGTTTTAGCCACAAAGACACACTTTCCTACACACACTCTGTATCTCTTATTCTGTCCACACACAGTCTGGACTGTTTTATGGCTCCACAGACTGATTGAGTTATAAAATTTACTCTCTGTGTGTGTGTGTGTGTGTGTGTGTGTGTGTGTTTGTGTTTGTCCTGCTTGTGTCCTCTATCAGCAAATCAGCTGCACATATTGTGAATGAACGTAATTAAACGTCTGGCACGTGAAACCCACTAACTGAGTCAATACGAGGTGTTAGTCCTTGAGACAATCTGCATGTGTTACAGTCAGTTTAACGGTTTAACAGTTTTAACAAAATAGGCCCAGGATGGTGTTTAAGGCAGGACAGCGGGGAGTCAAACAGAAGTGGAGATGTGTTTTCGAAGTTTAAGAAGCTGGCAGCGAGACAGAGCGACACTATGGCATGAAAAAAATTGGAATTGAATAGAAAATTGAGCCTGATAGGAATTAAAACCAACTCGGCATTTAAATGTTTGTTTAAAAAATCAAATTCTCCTCATTTTAATGAATACATATTGAAAATGTTTTGCATATTGTTAACTGTGATTGTGCCCTGACTAGCATTTCTTGTGTGTGTGCGTGTGTGTGTGTGTATGTTTGTGTACATATTTACACATATTTCTGTCTTATTTATGCAAGAGAAAGAAAAAAATTGGTTGTTTATAGCATTATAAAATAAGTTACATTAAAAGTAACTACGAACATAAAAAGTATGAGCAACATGTAATAGTTGGCAAATTGCTGTGGTATAAGAGGAATAAAACACTCATTGTTATTGGAAAATAGTCAACTTTAAGGTGTTAACAGTAACAGAACACCTCCCTGTTGTTGATTATTTTCCTTTAAGAGCATGATACAGAGTTTTATTCCTTAGACATCATCAAAGTTGCTGTTATCATTAGTGTTCAGACTTTTGGAGTCTGCTGGAGCTTGTGTTCATGACGGAGGTGGTGTGTATGTAATAAGTGGGGCGTGTGTGTGTGTGTGTGTGTCTCACATGCCACGTTATGGGAGGAGCTGAGCGATCCATCAGTCATATTCAAATTCTGTTGGTCCACGAGTGATAGGTCGACATCACACATGGCCTTGAATAAATTCAATAAATTAAATGCTATGCTCTGATTGGAGGAGATGAGCGAGCGTGTAGGTCTGGAAAGTGTGTTAAAGAGCTAATTATTTTACACAGTGCATCTGATAATGTACTTTATTATGTTCTAAATTATATAATGATAATTTCAGTAATCCAATGGATGCAATACATAGTATACAATTCTAATGTACTGTAATGAAGATACCCACAGCTTGACATTCTTTCTACCAAAAGTAGGAAGCATTCTGCATTTAAAACTAGGGCTTTGGCAGAGAACCTGTGTGTGTGTGTGTGTGTGTGTGTGTGTGTGTGTGCGTGTGTGTGTGTGTGTGTGCTTTTCTCTGTCCGCATTATAACACCTCTCCTCAAGCACATGCCAAAAGCAGCTGACGAGATGAATTTGGGTTAAACACACTGATAATCTGGAGTACAGCAGCAAATCTGATGATCCTGATACATCTAAATCTTTTGTTTTTAAAAAAAAATATGAATCACGCTGATATGATCTGAATCACTTTGTTTAATCCAAATCAGAATCGATCTCAGTCAGATTCTGACCTTCGTGCATTGCATTGATAAATGTGAATCACACTGATCAGTCCAAACCGCAGTAATATGTTTGAATCATGTTTTTGAATCCGAATCGCCCTGACAAAATCTGAATCACTTTGTTTAATCTGAATCTTACAAATCAGTCTGAATCAGACAGTTAGATCAATTTTGCATTGTACCGATAAATGTGACTGTTTGCACTAATCAGTGAAATGTGAATCCTCTTGATATATTTGGATCATGTTTTTGAATCCGAATTGTTCTGATAAATCTGAATCACACTGATAAATCGGAATCCAACTGATATATTTTAAATCTGAATCACCCTGATAAATATGAATCACACTGAAAAATATGAATCATACTGATATATCTGAATTACACTGACACATCTGAATCCAGTCGATCAATTTGAATCACACTTTCAATCTGATTCACCTTGATAAATGTGAATCACACTGATAAGTCTGAATCTAACTGACACGTCCGAATCCAACTGATGCATGTGAATCAGATTTTTGAATGTGAATCACACTAATTCATCTGAATCTAATTGATATATTTGAACCATGTTTTTGAATCTGAATTACCCTGATAAATCTGAATCACTTTGTTTAATCTAAATCTCATCAGTCAGTCTGAATCAGACTGTTAGATCAACCCTGCATTGCACTGATAAACCTGAATCGCACTGATCAGTGAAATGTGAATCCTGTTTATACATTTGAATCATGTTTTTGAATCTGAATCGTTCGGATAATCAATCTGAACACATAAATTGGAATCCACTTGATACATTCGAATCAGTTTTTGAATCTGAATCACACTGATAAATGTAAATCACACTGATACATCTGAATCCAATTGATACATTAAAGCCATGTTTTTGAATCCAAATCAACCACATTAATAAATTGGATTCGGTGATAAATCTGAAATTTGTTCCATTCATCACTCTGATGAATCTGAATCTATCTGTTGAATCTGGATCACATGATGCATCCGAAACACACTGATGTATAAATTAGATTGATCAAATCGGTCAGAATCAAATAGTTATTCGTATGATTCCTACTGACAGATCTGAACCAGTCTGATGAATTTGAGCTGCAGTGATGCATCTGAGTTACACGGTTCAGTTTAAAGTGCATTGACAAACTGAATCTGATGAATTAGATTTACACTGAATCAAATCTGAATCATACTAATGAATCATGTTAATAAAGACCTGATAGGTCAGAAAGACAGCGATAATTCTAAATTGCGGTGATGAATATAATGATACTGGTAAATCTGAATCAGAATAGATCTGAACCACGCTCATAAATACAAATCATAGCAATGGATCTGAATCAGACTAATAAATACAAAATCGAAGTTATAGATTTGAATCAGACCCGCTGTTGGAAATGGCACTGCAGTACCTATGTAGAACTACATACATACGTGTTCAAATACTTTATTGTCTTTAGGTTTGATTCACTGTTTGATTCATTTGAGTCACATGAATGATAATCACACACACACACCACACAAACACAAATTCTGTTCCCTATAATAGTGATTCATACTATTATAGGGAACAGAATTTGTGTTTGTGTGGTGTGTGTGTGGTGTATGTGTGTGATTATCACTCACGTGACTCAAATGAATCAAACAGTGAATCAAACCTAAAGACAATAAAGTATTTGAACACGTAAAAGTATAGAAATGACAAGAGAAAAAAGTAAATCCAAAAGCAGTTAATTACTCAGTGAAGGTGCGAGCGAATCAGATCAAACAACGCACTGCATTATGGGCACATTGTACATTATCAGAGTGCATTGTGGGATTGAATGAGTGCACTGAAATTTCAGCACCATGTTTTTGGTGACCTCTGAAAAGTAGTGCGCTATATAGGGAACAAGGGATAATGTCTGACGCATCGGCTGAGACATCTGAATCAGACTAATCCATCTGCATGCATCCACTTGCATTTTAATATTCATCCCTAATTTTCTGTTTCCTAATCTTCCCTTAATCGCCACGGCTTAGTGGCATAGGGGAGCTCTTTTTTAGCCTAACGAGGATCCTGCTGGGCTTTGTCTGCTAATTTAGACGAGTGATTGATGTACTGGGTAATGTGCAGCTCATAAAGAGGTTATGTATCAGGAGAGACAGATGATAACCTGTCTCCTCTCTCGATCTCTCGCTGTCCTGTTCCCGCTCTGTGCCTCATTAATAACTCCAGAGCAAATGAGGCCTATGTTGGTCCTTCATTAGGCCATGACGAGGAGTTCTGGATGGGAACTGTACAGAGTTTGGAGCCTCCATTTCAGCAGGATGAATCTGTTAGCTGTGTGAAGTGGGACGCTCAATAAATTTGTTCTTGGAACTGCAGCAGGTGAGCATCAGGTACAGACATCTGGTGTCCAGAATAGACCGACATTCTGTTTTCCAGCACGTTGCTTCAATCAGTCGGCCTCACGAGTCGGATGTCTTTTAGGATTCACGCTCTTATCTTATTAGCTCCGGTTTCATTAGCCTAAAGTTCAAAATAAAAACATATTGAAAATATGAAGGAAAAAAATGGCCGTAGTTCAGCGACTAGATTCCTGTTGTTTTTCATCCAGTCACATGTGTTTATGGAAATAGTTTAGCTGAAGGTAGCTCATCAAACCACATGCTAGCTGCAGAGCTGAAGACATTATCACAGAAAGAGGAACCTTTTCACATAGTACTCTGTAAAGCTTTATCCTCATAACGGCATACTTGTCTGTATACATGCATACATCATATGTGTTTCTGTCTCGTTTCTCTTTTAGCTGCAGAAGCTGAAGCGCTCGCTTTCCTTCAGGACCAAGAGCCTCCGCAGCAAAAGCGCCGACAACTTCTTCCAGCGTCCATGTCCCGAAGTTAGCAACAGCAGCAGCACAGGACAGCTAAGTACCATCGGGGTGTCTGTGTCGGCTCCGCCCGAGTCCTGTTACATCCCGCCCCTGACTCCGCCTCCCACAATGCCGTCTGGACTTCCCCTGACCATCTGCTCGCCGTCTCGTGCGCCGCGTCCACCTGACCCCACGGCACACACCTTCCTGGAGCACACGTTCAAGAAGCCGCACTTCTGCGACGTCTGCAACCATATGATTGTAGGTAAGACCATGTGGTTCGTATGCTAATGAGATTTATAACGTTTTCTAATAAAAAGCCATTAGAGTTACAGAATTATCTGTCAATGCTAAGCTACAGTGTGATCACATGCACTGGATAAAGTGCTGATTGAACTAATCAATGCTAGGTGGAGTTTATCTAGTTAAAGAAACCTAGCCATCAGCCAGTGTTATAATATTAAACATCCTGAATTTACTGAATTTAATTTAGCGACAATATGACCACAGTTCTGCATAATGTTAGCTGGCGAGTTTGCTGGTAAACTTGTCTACTATCTTAAATTATACAATATAGCAGGTTTCCTAATCTTAGCTCCCTTGCTAGCAAGCCTGGCTAGCTAATTAACTAAGGAATAAAACATTTGGGTATGTGCGGTTGTGGGACAATAATCCACACTTCTGACCAATCAGATTCAAGCATTTAACAGCTATGTATTATAACATCAGATAGCTAATAATAACGCTAATCCTGGAGACGCAGTATTAATGTTACCTCGCGCTTCTTACACGGGAATTTAAACATGTTCATTTCCTGGAATACTCTATAATTTCAGGAAACGTTTTCAGAAAACAGTGTGTACATTCTGTTGTAAATGTGACACAAAATTATTCTACAACCTTTTATTTTACAACCTCGCTAATTAAATTTAAATTAGCACAGAGCAGTGTTTAAGCAGCTGACTAGCTTAGCTAGTATTGTTAAACTAGTTCATCAAGTTTTAAGTCGATTCAAAACTATGATAACAATTCTTTAATACCACAAAGTAAAAAGACACGCCTGTGACTTAGCAAAATCAGGACGTGTTTTTAGCAGTTATCTTAAACTAGCATACAGTAAAATATGAAAATGTGTTTTCTCTAACATTCTTCATGAAAAGCATGGTATATATGTCGATAGTAAAAGTAAAAAATATCCTTTTGCGGTTTATTTTGATTAAAACACTAGCATCCTAGCCAACTTAGCTTACATTTTCTGACCATTAGGGGATGTTCTGGTTGATGCTTGTTTGCTAGATATAATTAGCTGTTAGCTAATTTGTCTGTTGTTATTTAGCTATCTAACTAACACAAACCACTATCTAATGAGTCTATTGTTAAGTAACTATTCAACTAACATCATCCATTCGCTATCTTCGCTATCTGGCTCCTGTTATTTAGCTTCTAACATTAGCAATCTAACATTAAAATCTAACTAACTTATCTGTTGGCAACTAGCTATCTAACTGATATTAACCAATAGATAACTTATCATTAATTAGCTATCAAACATCAACCACTAGCCAACTTGTCCATTGTTAATTAGCTAACTAACTAATGTTACCATTAGCTAAACTGTCTGTTGCTAAATAGCTATCTGAATAATGGTAACTTCTGGCTAACATATCTATTGTTAATTAGCTATCTAACTAACATTATCCGCTAGCTAACTCGTCGATTGTAAATTAGCTATCTAAACAATATTAACTGCTACCTAACATAAATATCTGTCTAATGTCAACCACTAGCTAACTTATGTATTGCTACCTAACTTAATCAGCTAACTAATGTCAAACATTAAGCTAAATTATATATTGTTAATTAGCTACCTAACTAACATTAACCTCTACCTAACTTAGCTTTTGTTAATTAGCTATCTAACATCAACTGCTAGCTAACATGTGTATGTTAATTAGTCATCGAAATAACACTAACCAATAGTTAACGTGCCTATTAGTAAGTAGATATCTAACGTTAAGCGTTCCTTAACTTATCTATTGTTAATTAGTTAAATCTAAGTACATGTTAACTGTTACCTTTCTGGTCAACTATTGATTAGCTAGCTAACTAACATTAACTGCTATCTAACTTAGCTATCTTTCAGTAGCTAGCCAGCTAACTAGCAATAAACAAAACACAGTAACCAGTAGTGTACTGACTGTAATATACTGTGTTTAGTGTAAATGTTATTACAGAGTGCTTGTTATGAAAGGTATGTAAAGTATATAATTAAATGATTTTTTTTTTCTGATAAAAGTTGGTGCTAAGAGAAATATTGCTAACCACTGAATTGTTTTGTTGACTGTGTTTATGTTTACTAAGTGCGGTAAATGTGATATTTGGTACACACGCAGCACCACAGCATGTGTTCTCCGTCTGTAATAAACCCTCAGATGATCTGTGTGGTTTGGATCTGTCTCTATAACGTACTTCTTTCCGGAAACTTCTATAAAGAGGGTCAGTCGGCCTCAGTCGCGCTGCCTGTCCGACATAGCAGGCAGTCGGCGGCTATCACTGTGCAAATGTTCTACTTTTACACCCAGTGTGTTTGGAAACTGGCCAGTTAAGACCACAGGGGATGTTAAAAGTGCCGCCCTACTGACAGAAAAAACAGGGTTGTAAAGAGCTCCAGAAGAATGAATGTTTTTCAGGTTTTGAGATCACAGAGTAACAACCTGAGTCCTAACACATTCCACACACACACACACACACACACACACAAAACCGCAATGGGTGTGTACAGGTTCACACTGTTTTTCCGGTCCGTACAAAACCAGTGAAACTTTGTACAACTTTTAAAATGGAGGATGTTTTCAATTCTTTATTTTCAGTGACCCAAAACATCATTTTCGTGTAGTCAAACTATATATATATATATATATATATATATATATATATATATATATATGTGTGTGTGTGTGTGGGGGCGGGGCCTAAAAGAGCACCTGATCTGGTGTGTAACTGTTTGATTCTATAACAGGACGTGGTGAAATGTGCGTAGGAGCATTTGATGCCTTGTTTATTCAACTTCAGGGATTTTTTTTTTTTTTACGATTTCCTCTGTCACGTGTCCCATTGGAGAACAAAACACTAGATGTAGGTGATCAGTTTGGCAAATATCTGCATGTGTGGTCCTAGCCAATGTTACCTAACAAGGATTCGTTACACGTACGGCTTTTTGGCTGGTGGTCATTAACTGCTAGCTAAATAATTGATTGCTAACTAGCTATCTAACTAACATTAACTGCTAGCCATCTTTGTCAGTGACAAATCTGAAGAGGTAATGAAGGTTTTGTTCACCAGCGCATAAGTCTACTTTTACTCGGACCGTGAGAGGCTTTGAGGAACGAATATTAGAATTTGGGAGCATACTCTGTCGAGTAGAAGGGCTACAGTTTTGGCATTTTTACAGTATAATAACTGAAATATTACTGTATGTATTTGTCATTATTATTAAGTGACCAACAAAGTTGATGTGTAGAAAGTAATTTAAACTAAAAGTCCATGTTTGTTATCCATACAGATGCTTTGAATTTAGTCAGTAAGTAAGGAATAAACCCCTTAAAGGAAAATAATCAACGACACGGTGGTGCGATGAAGCCGAGTTACTGTTACCACCACAAAGTTGATTATTTTCCTATAACTGCATGTCCTGAAGTGTTTTATTCCTCTGATACCACAGCAAATTGCCAACAATTACAATTCTTATTTTACTAAAGAACGACATATCCTTTCTGTCTTTTTATAGTTACGTTTAATGTTGTGGAACGTCATTAACTTTAGTGTTTTTACTAACATTATAGTAGCTATAAACAGACGTTTCATCACCAGCATCCCTTTTTTCACACTCTTGAGATTTGTTGTCGGATATCTGAATAGCGATCTCCACAGTCTCGGTATTAAATCCTCTCTCTGCGCACATAACTCAACTCTGAATGAAAGCCAAAGACAGTAATAGAAAGAAATGAATTTTAAACAGTGAGATGAGTGTTAGATCATACCCCGTGACTAACAAGCGGGTATTAAGGGACTTCAGCATATTGCAATGATGTTTGCTTTTCAATAACGAAGCCCAGAACAATTACCCACATTGCTGCCAGATTGGTTAGCACATAGAAATGTTTATTACTCACTTTTCTGCATGACTCACAGTTGTTCTTATTGGCAGTACACTAGTTATTCCTCAAGGTTCAGCTGCAAAGACACGTGCACGCTCTCTCTAACGTGTGTGAATAAAAATATGTGATGTAAAATTCCACCTTTAATGGGAAAACTGGCGGATGTACAACTCCGTCACGTTTGGTGAATGAGTCTCGGGTTTGTTTTTGTTTTTTTTGAGAATCCTGTAACAAAATTATGATCAAATGGCATATGGAATTGCTAAAGGAGCTGAACGAATCCAACTGATATGATTTGACAGCAACAACCCAAGACTTACTTGAATGCGTGTGTATTTGTGTGTGCGCGGGTGTGTGGTGGACAAACCTGTCGCTTGAACTGACTGTAATAATGTAATTTTTGAAAAATATGATATTGTGATACTGTGGTATCACCACAGTCAGGCATTGCAACAGTTGTTTTTCCTTTATAGTGTGTGTGTTATATGTTATTAGTATGCACATATTGTGTGTTCTGTTCAAACATGTGCATGGCTGGACAAATCATAGATTTATTATTAATAACTTTAAATGTATTATCTCAGACTAATTTGCCCACTCATTAGAGGCATCAAGGGCTTGAGATCATGTATCCAAGCTAATAAAGACGAGCTGGTGGCAGGACAGTGACAATGAGACCGTGACAGTGAATAATAATGCCAAACGGAAGCATGGAGGTTACGAAAAGGAGTGGACCGAGTACCGAGCCCAGAGGGACACCTTGAGTAAATGAAGCTGAAGAGGATTCGCGTTCGTTGGTTTGGTGGTAATGAAATGTTGCCTGTTAGTGAGATAAGAGGTAACCCATGTGATACTAATATTTGACAGGCGTGCAGTAAGTATATCATGTGAGACAGAATCAAATGCAGCACTCAGATCAAAGAGCAGGAGAATGCTAAGAGTATGTGTGTGTGTGTGTGTGTGTGTGTGTGTGTGTGTGTGTGTGTGTGTAAGCAGGGTAATGCCTGATGGATGGGCAAATGAGATCGCTTGTTAATGAGCTCAGGCTGTTAATATGGACAGACGCAGGATTAGTGCAGATGTCCACCTGTAAGCAAGAAAGAGAGAGAGAGGAAGAGAGAGAGAGAGAGAGAGAGAGAGAGAGGAAGAGAGGAAACTGAGAAACATAAATGTGAGACAGAGAGAAAGACAATTCATAAATAAACAAGCAACTTGTTCAAAATATATACTCCATTTATAAAGACAGATAACAACCTGATTATGAAGCGATGCAAGTCTAAGATTGTCGTCTACAGACGTGGTCCAAAGAGGGCTGAGACATTCATGGCTTCATAATCAGGTTGTTATCTGTCTTTATAAATAGATTTTAGTTCATATGAATCAGTCATTGTTTACAGACTGCGCACACACACGTAAAGATTATACTGCATTTTACCTACTATAAAATGAGCATATATATATATATCCCATCTCTTTTATAAGATTCTGTTATGTCCCATGGGAAAAGAGGATTTAGGCTTTATTTTCTTCAGTATAAAGACACTCCAGGAAGTGCTCGCTCTTTTTTTATCATCTCTCACCGAAAACAAGTGTTGAGTTAAAAATACAGAGCAATGAAATATAAATAATGTGTCAGAGAAGCAATGCTCCTGGGAGCTTTAGGCAAGTTATTGAGTTTCTAGCACAGGTACAGCCTACATGCATGTTATGGTCACGTGACCATAAAATTAAAGAGGTGGATGTGTTGTGACGCCCGTGTATGCATCGGAAAGCCACACCCCTCTCTGAGATTTATACAGATACTGTGTATCCCTTGCGAGTCTGACATAAGTACTACAGACATCATCTGGCAGCATTGCTTAACATACCTCCATAAATCTTATCCAGACCCAACAGTAGTTAAGTGTGTGTTCGCGCGCGTGTGTGTGTATGAATGTGTGTGTGTAAGCTGTGTAAATGAGACAGCTTGTTGACGAGCCCAGGCTGTTTATAGGGACGGACACAGGGCCAGCACAGATGCAGTAAAGTGAAAGAGAGCGAGAGAGGAGGAGAAGAGCACGTGAATGTGTTGAAAGGTAATTCGTAAATAAACCGCAGAGATAATAAGTAACAAACATCAAGTCATTAATCAAGTCATTCAGAAAATACACTCGAAAAAAATAAAGTCCACGGAGTGCAGTAGAAATTAAAGGATAAATAATAATTAATAAAATAAGGACAATGTTTTAAAAATGTGCAAGCTATTGTGCAGATTTGAAACAAGACAACAATACTGTATAAGCATAGACTACAAAATCTAAAGCGGTGGTATTCATTTTTTAATACATGCGCCTCTGTTCACATTCCTGAGCTTCATAACAGAATTTGTTGCTGCTACTTACACTTCAGCGCTGATTTCCCAAAATCCTAAATAAAGCACTCTAATTAGTCTGTGCGATCAGATGAATTCATGTCATCTGTGAAGCAGGAGGAGGAAACAATATGCAAATGAGGTTTTTGTGCGTTCTAGTTGGTCGCAAGTTCATGTCAAGTTTGGATCACAAAAAGAGTCTCGGAATAGCAAAAGCCGAGACTTCAGACAGCGTATGTAATTATGCTTCAAGTATAATGCAGAGTAGAAAAAAATAAAAACGCGTAGACATGAGTGTGTGTTCTGTTCATGAAGTAAATGTGAATGAACTTTTTTTTATTTCAATGGAAAGATTTAATTGCTGTTGTTGTCAGAGATGCGAGTGTTTGGGGGGGGGGGGGG
>CM040984.1:2713622-2729653 GCA_022985145.1 Pangasius djambal | reverse complement strand
GCAAATTAAATACTTGCCCTTTGGTGGTATTAATTTACACACACACACACACATATTTGCCATTGTGGAAGTGACGTTCAGGAAATCACATTGTATCACAATGAATCTATTTGTATTCCTTTTGCTCTGCATTTTTTCCCTTTCAGGTAAAAAGATTCGCCTCATATTCATTAGAGCAAACACGCAAAACAGACAACGCATGCTAGTTTGCTCATGTCAAAGATACAGTTCTTTGTAAACACTGTTACACATAATTATACTATTAGTACTGTAATTCCCAAACAGTCTGTTTGGTATATGTGTGTGTAGCAATATGTCTGTGATTTATCATATGAATGTTTTTTTTATTAAACATAAACCTCAGCACGAGGAGTTTATCGCTAGCAGCACATGCTAGGTGAGTGAAAATAACAGCGCTTAGCCAGTGTGTTGTTCTTGATGCTGAGACAATGAGGGATACCGACGCAATGCCAAAAAAAAAAGACACGTTCTTTACTTAGAGCTGTGCGGAAACACTCTTCCGAAGTGAAACAAAACCTGGAACAGACTAATAAGCTAAGTAGTGCAGCTAGCTAATTCATGTCGTTTAAAAACAGCTAGCTTAACGTTATAAAGAGAGAGCGTAGTAGTCTGATGAACATGCACGTGTAAACAGAGATAAATAACATGTTCCATGATGCCCTTTGTTGATTAGTACTAAGTAAGTTACACATTCTGGTATCCCTTTTTTTAAGAGTACTGAGAAACATGTACTGATACTCAGCTTGAGAAAAAAAAACGCTATCGATGCATCCGTGCTAACAGTAGAAACATTTATTTACTCCCCTAAATATTGACAGATCGCCCTTAACGCTGTAAAACGGCCAGATCTGCAGTCTACACCCTGCATCCACATTTGATACACACACATTTTACAGCACATTTCGATACTTAACAGCTAGAATAAGAGGATGATGGAGATTAAAATGAAACAAAAAAAACGTCCTGCACTTTGTTTTAGCTTGGATCTCCGTAATGGTCTCATAAAGTGCTAAAGTGCTTAAATGTGCTACATCGGGTTTTTTATTACATGGTTACACTTTATGGTTATTCAATTTATGACGGCCATAAAGCAAAGCCAAACAATACGTCCAAATCTGTTTCCCCCGTGAGAGTCTGTGTGGGCGTCGCCATTTGGTCTCGCCGACAAGGGAATGTGAAGGAAGACATACCGAAGACACGCGACTTGTGTTTCATTCTGTAAAGAGAACTTCTTCTATCCTGTACATAAAGAAAACATCACCTTTAATAACTGAACATCGATCGAGGCTTTTGAACACAAGTCTTATTGAAATACGGCTGTATATATTTTAAAAAACCTTATTAACAGAGACGGTGAAGTGATGGTGAAGTGTGCGCTGTGATTCAGAGATCCCCAGGTGAGGCGACGAGTCACGCCACAGCCGCTCCAGATGGCATTACAGCACCCCAGTGCATTGTGGGTAATGAGGCTGAGCAGGAAGATGGAGAAGAGGGTTGGAGAATGACCACACGATCAGGCCCATGTTGGCTGCTCTCATAAACATGCAGTGAGTCTCTTTCAGGAGACTGAAAGGAACTTAAATGGAAAATTTGCTGTGTTTGATTTAAAAAAAAAAGAGAGAGAAAGAAAGAAATACACATCGTCTAATTCTAAATGTAGTCGAGGTGTAGCAGAGACTTTTGTTTTTAGATTTGTCATTCAAAAAAGTAGTCGTTTTTTTTCTAAATCTGATTCAGGGCACTGCTATTTGAGGCTATTTCATTAGTGCTGCTAAATTCTGACTAAAAAACTGCAAAGAACGCATCAAACTGCACTTAAATTAACAGCCACACATGGTCTAATAATTACTTCCCAGCTTCCAGTGCTTTTTAGGCTACACTGTTAACGGCAAAAAAAAAAAAAATAATTCAGTACAATACATGTGCAAAATAATAAATCAGTGTATCGTATTACACTCCTTAAGGACGTGGTGCGCAAAAAATTATGTCTAAGCAAGTCAAAATACCTTGAAGGCACAGGCACATTTAACTAATATCCCTCTTTATTAGATTGTTTTCATACAAATGTAAGATTATTAAACCTCTTTCTCGACATTTTTACTAATTTCAAGCATGAACTTGTCCTATTCTGTTGGCAGATTTTGCTTATTTTTAGAACGGCACAAAATTCTCCCAACAGAATGAGAAAAATGTAAGCTTTAAATGAGTAAATATGTCTAGAAATAGTTTGAATGGTCTTACATTTCATCTAAAATCTTTGATTCTGAAACCGAGAGTGCTCAGCGTGGAAGCTCATGTCCGTCAGCAGAGCCCTCTGTAAGCTCAATGAGCAGCTTTCCTTGGATGGAGGATGTGGTATCTACAGCTGATAATGATCCAAAGTTAAATCGCCGTGCTCAACTCCAGCTTCAGTAGCACCTGAAAACTAGCTAGCTGAGTGAGATTGGATAGTGAAGTGCAATACGTGGCGTGGAAGAGTTTTCCCAGCATACTCTTGTGCAGTCGAGGGTAGAATTGGCTTCACCTAGTCTTCACCTAATATTTTCAAATTAACCGTCCGCCTCGCTGCTTTTCCCAACTAGCCGACATCCCTACGGCGGCAGCTGGTCAGTGTGTTAGTCAGCTAGTCTGTGCAGTTTTGGGTAAAAGGGAACAATGTACACTTTTGATTTTTTTTGCCGAATCATTCCTTTTTACATGTTTTTCTTGCTCGATTTTATTGAGCTAGCTACTGCATCTTTTCAAGCGTCTGTTCACACAACACTAATCAGAAACCGGTATTGGTTATTCTAGAGTTAGGGTAGAAATAGTGACTGTGACTTTATTGATCTGCTGTAACTATGCGCAGACCTCCAGACCAGACGGGAAGCGATGAAGGAAGAGGAGAATTTATGGCTTGGCAAAAGAACCATCAATCTTCCTCTGAGAGAGAAAGAGAGAGAGAGAGAGAGAGACAGAGAGGGAGGGATGGAGGGATGGAGGAGAAGAAGATGATTAATAAATGAAGAGTTAAAAGCGTGAAAACCCAAAGAACTAAAGAGACAGATCGAACTAAATAAAGATTTAGGCTTTATTTATAATCCCAAACTTGAAGATTAATGGCTTACTGACTCTGAATGGCTTCTCTCCTGCAAGAGGAAAATCGAACTGGCCTACATAAATTCGAGAGAAATAAAATCCGCTGTATCCCTCGATAAGCCATTGCCTCCATTTTCCGTGCGTGTGAGGGAATAATGATCTTGATGAAGAAAGCTGAGCCGTGTTTGCATCTTCTGGGCCATATTCAAAGTTGGCGACTTAAGCACAGGAGCTATGGCGGTATTTACAAGGAGAAAGTTCTCCGTATTCAGAATCAGCTTACGCTGGGAGATTAGCTCGATTTCCTGAGCGGCTCATTCAGATTATTTAAATGATCTGTGTGTAGTTCAACCCAGGCTTGTGAGAAACCGTCGTCCTGTCGTGCCCCGTAACTTTCGCTGACTGAGGATAGTATCGCTCGTGGTTTGCAGCAGTGAAGGCTGCAGCAGCGATGACTTGGAGGAAACAGAAGCGGGTGAGTCGTGAAATGAAAAATGGATGCTTCTCATATATTTTGTGATTATTTTTTTATTGTCTTTTCAAATTGTTGCTGGAACTTTGGTTCGCCCTGAGCAGAAATAAGAGCCAGCGTCTCCTCTCTACTCCAGCGCCTCTTCAACCGCTCCGACGCCGTGTTGTGAACGGAGCATGATCACGTGACCACGTGGCGCTAACATAAGGGTTCGTAGAAAATACAACCCACCAGAAACTCACTGCTCCTGTGGTGATTTTATTGCTGTCCGGATGCAAGAATTTTATCACTGAGAAAATTATTACAGACGGTCCCGTGATAACATAATCCTATCTGAATAGGATTGCCGCTTTATCTTTATCGGCAGCACGGACAAGGGACGCTAAGATACATCGGAGAAAAAAGGAAACCTAGAACACAAATTATTTTTGCGGATCTTTAAGCACATTTTCCAAAAGCCATTTAAATTGAAGTCGTTCGACTCGATAGCCATCACGATCGATGGAATCTGTTGGTGATTCCTGATACTAATGTCAGTCGTCTCAAGCCTTGTTCACTCCGTCAAGGGGCCTAAATTTAAATCTCCATCCGTATTTCTGTAAAGCTGCTTTGTGAAAATGTCTGTTGTTAAAAGTGCTATAGAAATAAAACAGAACTGAATTGAAGATATTTTGTGAATATGACCCTCGGTTTATAAGTATAGACTTGTATGCTGAGGCTGTTTTTTTTTTTTTTTTAAGAAAAAAACTTGAGTAAACCTCATTTGCGTTAGGATCCTAACCGAATCCTCTGTGTTAATTCAGTTCAATTCGATTTTATTTGTATAGCACTTTTAATTCAAATTCAGGATATACATTTTAAGTGTATGCCCTTATCCCTAATGAGCGAGCCAGAGGCGATGGTGGCAAGGAAAAACTCCCTGAGATGTCATGAGGAAGAAACCTTGAGAGGAACCAGACTGAAAAGGGAACCCATCCTCATCTGGGTGACAACAGATTTTATATATATATGCGATTACGAATAATTCCCTGCTATAACCGTGTACTACATGGACAAATAGTGCAGTTGTGCAACCAGGAAATTCATTACAGGTTTCACATGAAGTCTGTTTTGTTGAAGTTATCAAACTCTTCACTGATGGAGACTTGAGTGCAAAACTGTTTGTGGGAATGGCAGTCCTAAAGCTGTCATAGCAATTGTAGCCTTAAGCCATCATAGCAGAACTGTTCATATGAACTGAAGTCCAGAGCCACCTTCATGGTTTTTAAGTGGTACCATCCACAGTAATCTCATGTAACTTTAGGCTTTCCGTGTGGGTCCATCCTCAGCAGCACCGAGTGATTTCCAATGGATGAGAACTCCAACCAGAAGTGGGACATCAGGATGGATCAGGCAGGTGCAGAGAGCAGAAGGGGATCACTGGTACCTCAGGAGTAGCATGTGTAGCATGTTAGAGTATCACATTTTACCCTGAACAAACCTGCTGTTTGAATCAGAATGTAAATTACAGGTAATTACATATTGACTTTTCTGACTTCTGTGTAAAATCGTGACTCCCCCATCATTCCTGATTCAAATCCATATGAAAGTGCACACGTTTTTTTTTTTTTTCCCAATCATCTTATTCCCGCTTGTCAGATTTTCTGTGTACTCAGTCATCCAGGCTTTAACTGCAGGAAATTACTCCGTGTCCGGCGTCTCCCGTGTGATGTGTGTAATTCTAAGAATTTATAGCAAGCCTTCATCACACACTCTCAGAAAAGGAGCCTATAATAGAAAAGATCAATCAAACGCAACAGATATGAGGCTCTTTTGAAGCGTTGAGCGGAGGTGATGTGTACGGGTCAAAATGGCTGAAACGATCCACACGGCTTCAAAGGAGAGGACAATCAGTGAATCCTTAATGTGTGTGTGTGTGTGTGTGTGTGTGTGTGTGTGTCCATGCATATGTGTTAAAAGAGATGACAGACCAGCAGGATGGAGGAAGCGACATGACTGATAATGCGCTCGTTCTGATACGTTATTGTTTCTATAGTAACAACTTACACTTGTATGGTGGATCCACATCATCTAAGCCTGATAATAAACGGATTTTAAAAAACACGTTGTTATTTAACAAAGATGTGTAATTGTTGATACGGTGAAGTTTACTGTGAATGTTTGTTGAATATGTAGTGAAGGAGTCTCCAGCGTCAGCACTTCTGTAACGGTTTTCGGACGCGCTTTCGTTTCGCGGTTTCTCGTTAATATGATGTTCTTTGTTTTGTTTTTTTTTCATGAAAACTTCAAGATTGAATAGAGAGAGGCTGGGGAGGGAATGAGTGTTGCAGCTCGTCATGTTACAGAGAAACCGTAAACTCTTACAGAGAAACCGTAAACTCTGTCCTGAAGATGTCAGGAAGCATAAAGTTACAGCTTTAACTGCCGCAAAGTGACTCCTTCCATAAATAATCATAATAATAATAATAATTTTCTCACAGAAAACTTCACCATATCAACAATTAGACGTTTTTTTTTTTTTGGTTAAGTAACAACGCTGTGTCAGTGTGGGATGGACATACCGATGGTCAGTGAAAAAAACCATAACAGCTTCGTTTATTCGTTTGTTTTTGTGATTTTAGTGCATCTTCCTGTTTGAGTTTGAAGCTCTAATGTAGAACACAATACGCTGAAAACACTCAGTGCTCCACGGGGACTAGTGATATTAAATATGCATGGAAGCTGATTGAACTGAAGTCAGATTGTCTTATGCACGTGTGTGTGGGTGTGTGTGTGTGTTTGTGTGTGTGCATATCTAGTGTCAGTTCCGTCAGCGGCGGGAACCCAGAGCGTTAACTCAAATCAGTTCAGCAGCTCAGGTAACACTTGTGTTTGTCACTGTTTTCCATCGTGTGTAATTAAAGCCCAGAGGACTGTGTGGCGTCTGCGTGAGCGTGTGACAGAGAGACATGTGACTTCATTTCCTGTTCAGAGGTTAAGGATGCCTCGTGTCACCCGAGATTTGCTCATCTACTGAATATTTTACAGTGGAATAAAGAAACACTCCGGCTGAGGATTCTCGTTGTGTAATAGTGCGTGCGCACACACACACACAAACACACACACAGAGAGAGAGAGAGCGCATGAGGGATGGGTTCTGCTTTGAAGCTGCTATGTGTGTGATTTACAGGGTTACACATCTGTGGAGTATTTTAGATCACAAAGCAAGAACCTTATTTTGGAACTCGCACTAATGTTTCAGGGGTTTTAATATACTAAGCACAAGCACGAGAGTTCATTTCATCACACGACTGTGTGGTTTCCTGTGAGTTCCAAGTGGAACCCTTTCTTGAAAGCTAAGAACCCTTAATTAAAGAATGAACCCTTGAGACACCTGAAAGGTTATATGTAGAACACTGCAACAGAGTCAAATTCAAATCAAAAACCCCTCAGGAAACCTCTTTTTTTTTTAAGTATGAAGTTATCCTGCATTGGCTTACAGGTTCTTCGCTTGTCCCTCTGGCGGGATCCTTAAAGATCCTTAGAACCCTCCACAGTGTTTCCTTCTCAGAAATCATTCCAAGAGGAGCCCTTATTTATCCAGCGAACCCTTAAAGAACCCTTGAGTAACCCTTTTTTTCTAAGAGTGTATTCTGAGTTATTTCTTATTCTGAGTACCTTTAAGGGTTCTTTAGTTGTCCATCTGCACGGATCCTTAAAGTTTCTATTTAAAAACCCTGCAATGGATGGGGCTCCCTTTCAGAAAAGGTTCCAAGTACAGCTTCTTTGCGAATCTAAAACAAATAACCATCAAAAACCTTTTTGTTGAACAAAAACCTTTTTGTTTTTTTGTAAGAGTCTACTGTAATCCTGAGTACACTCTTAGAAAATTTTGAATGCTTAACAGATGGGCTCTCAATTTTTTTTGTAGAACCCTGCAACAGAGTTATTAACTATCAGAAAAAGTTCCAAGTAGAGCCACTTTTTTGGAAGCTAATAACCCCTTAAGTATTCAAAGAACCTTTAAAACCCTCAGGACACCTTTTTTTAAAGGAGTTTACAGTTATCCTTAAGCAGTAGCCTTGAGGGTTCGTCAGTTGTCCATCAGCTGGGATCCTTAACTAAAAGCCTTCTAAGTAGAACCTTCCTTATAAAGCTAGAACAAATAACTATCGAAAGAACCCCCATGAGAAACCCTTTTTATTAAGAGTATACTTTTATCCTGTTAGGGGTTCTTGGCTTGTCTTTTTCAGGCAACCCTTAAAACCCTACAACGTTGTTTCCTTCTCAGAAAACGTCTCAAAACCTAGAACAAATAACCATCAGAAGAACCCTTGAGAAAGCCTTTTTTTTTTTCTAAGAGTGTACTGTTATCCTGTTAAGAGTTCTATGCTTGTCTTTCTCAGGGCATCATTAGAATCCTACAACAGTTTCTCCTTTGCTCTATGTGGAACCCTTTTTTTGGAAGATAAGATCCATTATTTATCAAATGAGCCCTTTAGGAAACCTCAAGGGTGTACAGTTATCCTTACGATGTAGGAAGGGTTCTTTGGTTGTTCCTCTGGGACTCCTTAAAGGTTCTATTTAAAAACCTTTTGTCTAGTAACTCCAGTTGTCCCTTAAAGGTTATTTGTAGAACCCTGGAAAAGGGTGATTCCTTATCGGAAAGAATTCCAAGTGGAACCCTTTTTTCGAAAGCTAAGAAGTTGAACCTTACTTATCAGATGAACCTTTAAAGAACCAATGAATGTACTGTTATCCCGAGTACACTCTTAAGGGTTGTTGGTTGTCCCTCTGGGAGATTTTGAAAAGTTCTATTTTAAAACCCTGAAACAAATGTGCTTCCCTTTCAAAAAAGTTCCGAGTAGAGGTACTTTAGAAGGGCAGAACTTAAAATAATTCAAAGAACCCATTGAGAAACTATGAGTTTATCTAAACATGCCATTATTCTAAGTACAATCTTCGAAAATTTAGAAGACTTTAGGGTTTGTCCCTTTGAATGGATCCTTTAAGATTTTATTTTAGCACATGCTTTCACTTTTAGAGCAGGTTCAAAGTAGAACGTTCTTTAAAAGGCTACAACCATCCAAAGAACATGTGAGAGAACCCTTTATGAAGAACTCTTATGAAGATAGCTGTATGAACTATATTAAAGAACCATACAACAGAGTGTTTCCCTATCAGAAAGAGTTCCAAGTAGAACCCTTTTTTAGAGGCGTAGAACCCTTAAAGAACCCATGTTAAACCCTTTTTCTAAGAGGGTACTGCTCTCTTAGAACATTTAGAACCCTCACACATTCTTCATTTGTCTCTCTGGGGAAACTATTAAAGAACCATACATCAGAGTGGACCTTTTCCCAATCAGACGGAGTTTCAAGTAGAAAGTCAAGAACCTTTAATTATCCAATGAACCCTTAAAGAATCTTTGAGATTCATTTAAACCTTTTTGGGTCCTTTGGTTGTCCTTCTGTGGCAACCAAGGTTCCAGGTAGACCTGATTTCAGAAAGCTAGAACCGATACCTATCCCTTGAGAAAGTACTGCGAAGAGGAGCGATATGATGACCTGATGAAACGTACTCCAGGATGTGGACTATTTAGTGACGCTTGGTTAGCATGAGCGCTGGCTAAGCACCAAACAGCTGAGAAAATACTGCGGGAGAGCGGCGTTGTGTTTAAGTAACCAAGATTTACTTAAGTGTGACCTAAAGCAGAGCTCTGACAGGACGTCACGGTGACACGTTTCCTTTTATGGTTCCGCTTGGCTCACCGTGGTTTGTGTGAACCTTCGAGAAACAACACACCCAGCAGTCACACACGTGATTATCGGTTAATCAATTAAATACTTTCCTGGGAGTGCAGAGGTCACAGAATTGAGTGACTGGATGTTGTTTACTGACGTTAAAAATGTCAATACTCATTTTATTTTTAGCAAAAAATGTGTGTGCACACTTTGCTTTGAATACTTAACGGATTAGTAATATATTATGCAGACGTTACATTTAAAATAAGCCTCCCAAATTAGTGTGTGTGTGCATAAGAGTGTTTATGTGAATACCATTTTTAATATTCAAATGACATTTCCAGTAGTATTGGTTAATTTCAGTATTGTTTAATGGTACAATTATACAATCTCTTCTTTGGTCTTTATAAACGTAATAAACTGTTACTTTTTTTTTGGATTTAATTATTCATAAGTAAAGAGTTTATCTCTTGGTTTAGTTCTTATCTTACTCTAATATCCCAGGAACTTTTTTTGCAATTTTTCTTTAGCTTGCCAAGGCGGAGCAGGCAAAGTTTTCGGTAAGTTTGTGTTTTGTTTCCTGCACCCATGATATAAAAAATAGAGCTGATAAGAATTCACTTCCTGATTTTGCTAAGTGACAGCCAATCACACACTTCATCAAGTGACATCACCACAATCTGTTTATTTCACTTTTTCGGTCAGTGAATGCTAGTTCGACTGCACAATATAATAGTTTTACAGCATTAGCTTAGCGTGCCAGGTCCCTAAATGCAGCATCGAGCTAATGTTAGTCAGCCAACTAGTTAGCTAAAGTTAAATTATCTGGATAGTTAAATTAGCGGCTAGCTAAATCACTAACAAGTTATCTTATTAGTAGCTGTGACATTAAGTGGCTAGCTAAATCTCGAAGAAGTTATGTAACGTAGGGTAAACTGTTATATATTGTAGGTAAAAAGCCAGGTTCACTATAATGTTGGCTAATGTTTGGTAAACTATTGTGGTGACGTCATACGACGTTTGTACGATTCATGATTCCAGTGTAGACTCAGGGACTTCTGTCACTCAGTGAAATCAGGACTTGCAATAAAAATCGTAATAATTAATAATCAGAAGGTCATTACCCTGATATGAGGCGCTTGGTGCCACATGTTGTTTTTTTATACCTCATATTCAGGAGGTTAAAAATGCTCTGAGGCAGAACTGTTCTTCTGACAGTCATTTGGAAGAACATGCCCTCAAGCATTTTGAAACATGGGCCCTGTTTCATTACTGTTTTCCACACGCACTCGTATACTTCCCTTTACGACTCAGAAATGCCCATCGCCTGTGAGCAGGAGACTGTAGTGGGTATAAAAAAAACTATTTACAGAGTTTCATTGGCTTGCTAACTAAGTAGCTTGCTATGTAGAGTAAAGATACATACAGATGGAAGGCAGTTGTTTGGCTACATAATTCCTAGTTAGACGCAGCAAATTAATTATATTATTTGAATTATTGGCTATATTCTTGCTTCTGAGTAAACTGTTTTTCTGCAATGGCTTTTCAGTTACTACAAACCCAGTCCAATTGCCATTCAGAACTAACCCAAAACCAGTCCAAAGCAAATTCAGAACTAACCCAAAACCAGTCCAAAGCCCATTCAGAACTAACCCAAAACCAGTCCAAAGCCCATTCAGAACTAACCCAACACAAAGGCCTTTGAGAACTAACCCCAAACCCAGTCCAGTGCTTATTCAGAACTAACCCCAAACCCAGTCCAGTGCTTATTCAGAACTAACCCCAAACCCAGTCCAGTGCTTCTTCAGAACTAGCCCAACCCCAGTCCAATGGCCATTCAGAACTAACCCAATCAAAGGCCTTTAAGAACTAACCCCAAACCCAGTCCAGTGCTTATTCAGAACTAACCCCAAACCCAGTCCAGTGCTTATTCAGAACTAACCCCAAACCCAGTCCAGTGCTTCTTCAGAACTAGCCCAACCCCAGTCCAATGGCCTTTCAAGCCTACCCAAACCCACTCCAATGGGCATTCAGAACAAACACAGATTCAGTCCAAAGGCCATTCAGAACCAATCCAAAAGCAGTCCAATGGCTATTTAGCACTAACCCAAAACTGTCCAATGGTTATTCAGAAATAAACCAAATTCAGCCCAGTGGTTATTCAGAGCTAACCTAAGTCCAATGGTCATTCAGAACCAAGCAAAAACCAATCTAGAGGTTATTCAGAACTAACTCAAACACAGTCCAGTGATCTGTAAACACAGTCTAAGTCTAGAAAAATGCAAACTCTAACCCTTCCAAAAGATACTATTGGTCTGTGTGCAAAATGTTCAACTCCCAATCCACAGACACCAAAAAAATCAACCCACATCAGCAAATCAGTTCTGAAGGAAAACTACAGACCTGGCAACCCTGCTGACGCAATCCCTCCAATGCCTCATCTAAATAGCTTTTAAGATGACGCTGGGGATTGAAGGGCAATTAGAGAGGGGAAGTTAATGAGCGCATGCTAAAAGCTGTATCGAAACACAGGTCCGGTGTGACCCTTTCCGGATCCTTTAAGGAAGTTCTTTTTCCTGTAAAAAAAAAAAAAAAAAAAGAAAGGAAGAAGCAAAGAAAAAGGAAAGAGCCCCTTTCTGGATCCAGTTTTCTGAGCGTGCTGCTGTGCTGCATTTTTAGTACCGCTTTACCGTGCTTTCGTCTTAATGTGTCTTCAATTCCGATTATTTTGCTTTCGATAATAATTGTGCACACTCGGTGTTTAGATTTTGGAGACTTTTTAGCAATATGAACTCGGTAATGGCTCTGTTCAGAAGGGTTTGTTCTTCATGACAACCGACATAAACCTACATTAATATTAAACATCATAAACTCTTATTCCAATAGGTGTCACCTGTGTTAAATTTTGATATCAAGTGATGGACTTTTCTGGGATGAAATGACATGACGACAAATGACTTTGCGCAGCGCATTTGTCTGGTGTCAGAGTGTCATAATCTTCGTCAACTTCGATGTCAAATGACAGACTTTTTGTGGTATTAGTGCCGGAGAATGTGAAACAGCATGAAACAAGTACATGCTAATACCAGGAACATAAACCATACAGAGTGTGATTAACTAAGGACAAGAGAACCAGAAGTTATATAGATAAAAGTCTGAACTGACCAAAAAAAAAAAAAAAAAGCATGAGGAGAACTGAGCACAAAGCGAGACAAGTCAGCAGCGCAGTGCTCACCTAGCTGGGAACCGCAACGCTCGCCAAGCGGGGGATATTGGGATAGCTGGAACGACGTGTGTGTGAGCAAGAGGAAGCTGGTAATGGAAAAAAGGTCACCTTTGAATAAAGCAAGACTCTGACATGGCGCCTTATTACTTTAATATGGGTGGATTTTAAACTCATATAGTCTTTTTCTAATGTTCACTGGTGGACGAGGATTAAAAAAATGTTTGAGTTTTTTTTTTTGTTTTAAATGTTAAATGTCACAAAACTGTGACGAAAGTTTATGGAATTTAATCAAATTTTATACTGACAGCTGCCTAATGCTACGTATTGCTAACAATTGCTGAAAATGCTAATTCGTTGCAAGCCAATCCCGCATGATCACTGTATCATCCATGTAATCCATATCCGTTTTGGAAAAAAAAAAAAAAAATTTAAAACGACTTGTTTTCTGAATTTCCCCATTTATTGCCTTAACTATAACTACAAAAACAGCAGCGATTTATCAGTAATGAACACATTTACCTCATTTATCGACCCGGCCACTGCGTTTTCCAGGAAGCTGTCATCCAGACGCTCACGGCTGAGCATTTCTCTACACAGATTTGAGCCAGATTGGCAGACATATTGGCGTTATTCCGTCATCAAACATTTGAACATTTGAACATTTAATAATGACGTCTATATATACGGCTCCAGTGATGCCGTCTTTTTTTCCGCCTCCTTTTAACTAATTTCCCTGCCTCTTGCTTGTTGAAATCCTCACATCTCCATCTCTGTCTGCTTTGCGTGTGGATAAACCGAGTTTTAAAAGGTGCCTTATTTAGGTTTTTTTTTTTTTAATTTTCTGATTTACAGTTAAGAATGGAAAATGAGAAAACGCTGAGAATTTCGGATTTCAGTGCTTGTTTTGTATAAAACAGTCCATGTTTGTACGGATATATGCGGAAATGGACTGAACGGATGGGACGCAGTTTTTGAATGAACTTTTGTCCTGAAAGATTAAAAGAATGGTATTAAAGGTATATTAGCTGAGCAGTTAAATGAATAAATAGTTGGGAGACACCCTGCCCTACTTTACTGTCTCACACACGGATACACACGGGACAAACAGGAAACAGTTTTTTCGTCTCGATGCTGCAGGGAGGAGACATTAGATGAGCACATCTTTTAATTTCATTTGAAACAGAAACTCTGTGTGAATCAGAGAGTGATGTTCAGACTTGTTCTGTGTTTTTTTTTTTTATTATTTAAATTTAATTAGTACCGAGTCTGTGTGGCTTCCGTACTGTTGATGTCTGAAAGGTGGGTCCTCGACAAGCACAAACCACAGAGTTGCTCAGCTTTCTTTCAAACTTTGTTCTGTTTTCAGTAAATTAGGTTCTGTTTTGACCGAATCAGGAGGAGATATTTCATTAAAGAAGCTGTCCTGAATAACTTTATTAAGAATAATGATCAATTAAATCATAGTTATATTAATACAAGTATGCATACACTTTTATTTTTGCAATTTTGAAGGTCATTCCATCACACCACATTTGCACAAAATCCCAAAAATCTCATCAAGCTACAAAATAAATTTAAAAATTTTGACAATCGGTTCTGCTGATTTTCCTTGTACCCATGTGTTTATGTTGATAAACACCAAACATTCGTGAATTATCAAGTGTGTTTACAGCACGTTTGCGTTTAGCCACGCTCACAAATCTCTGTTAAAGCCAAAGCTCACAGAGCTGAAAAATGACAAAATGGCAGCTAATCAGTGAAGGAGCTCGTCCTGAGCGTATATAAAATCGAAGACTCCGCTGATTATACGATTCGAAGCCGATCAAATGGGGTTCACATTAGTGAGTCTCTCTATACATGAATTTACACCAAATGAAGTGAAATGTAGGATTTTTCCCAAATTAACTGGATTTTCATGAACACAACGTTTCTTGTGTAAGAGCTCCTGCGAATGATTTACGATTATTTTGTTCATTTTTGTTATTTTTAAATTTTAAAAAAAAGTCTGAGAAATTTCAGAGAATTTTTTTTAAGAGTGAAAATGTAAAAACGCTAACTCCACCCACAGATTTTTGTACAATTCGGAACCATAAATATGAATATTACAGCACTGATAGAGCTTCAGGTAAATAAATAATAGAAGAAAAGCTCCATCTAGATATTCTACTAAATAGTAAGTGCCCCCAACACGTTTGTAATGATTTCACTGATGATTTTCGTTTTCTGCAACATTTATGACCTTAACAGACCATTCAGTCTTTCACTCATGCAGTGCTCTTCATTCCGCTCCACATCTCAACATGGCCGATCGTTTCATGAGCCAACAGCGGCGTTCTCACTACAAGCTTCGCGACCTTTGACCCTGCGATGTGTTAATGAGTGTGATGTGTGATTGACAGGCCCCAATGCCAAGCTGGGACTCCGCTGCAAAGCGTGTAAAATGGGCATCCATCACAAGTGTCTGAACAGGGTGGGGCAGCAGAGGTGCATGGGCAAACTGGTAAGAGTTTACACCCACTCTCACATATGTTCCCTTACATTCAGCTCTGAACTGGCAGAGTAAACACATACGGGGAAAGACTGACTCACATCACTGTCTCTCTCTCTCTCTCTCTCTCTCTCTCTGTCTCTCTCTGCCTCTCTTTCTCTGCAAAAATGAATATTAGCAAGTTAAAAAGTCTTAAACATAGGCCAACGTATCTAATATTTCTCATCATAATGTTATATAATAATAATAATAATAATACAAATAATAATGTAATAATTTCTAGATCTTTTTACTTTCCTGACTAATTCATTTGGCAAATAATAATAATAATAATAATAATAATAATTTTTATTTATTTATAAAAGTACATAAAAGCTTTAATCTGTTTTATCTGCCAGTGGAATTTCAGGCAAAGGTTGAAATGAATGAATGAATGAATTTAAAAAGTGTAGAAATATGATGGTTATTTTATAATACTCACATAACCGTTCAAGTTAATGATCATTAAAATAAATTTGCCTACATTCAAGAAGAATGTATTCAAGATTTTACACTTTATTTTTGGGTATTTTCACTAAAGTCAGGTTTATATGTCACTCATTCCGTTGGTGGATATATATTTTTATTTTATTTTAAAAAATTATTGCATTTTTCTATAACTATTTTTCTGCCAGTGTAATATGGCAATTTCAATTTCATTATCATCTGAAAAGGAGGGGAAACATAAATAATTTTATATTTGACAATTAAAAAAAAATTCAGTAATGTGTGATCAGCTGCTTCCAGCCAGAGTTTGTAAAAATTTAATGTTCTAAAAACTTATTTTTAATGTTGATATTATGTCCTAATTATATGCCACAGTATGAAGAAGCATCATATTTACTACAGTAAACAGCGTGCATCACGAGAGCTAATGCCATTAGCTCACAGTGTGTTGATGATGCTGGCTGAGAAGACTGAGAGGATCTTTTACTTGCGTGTGTGTGTGTGTGTGTGTGTGTGTGTGTGTGTGTGTGTGTGTGTGTG
>CM040984.1:2680487-2700930 GCA_022985145.1 Pangasius djambal | reverse complement strand
TGCTGCATATTTTAGTGCTTTTCTTCTGCTCTAATGCACCAATTTCAGCTCCCTGAAACACTTGGTAATGACCTGACACGATGGTAGAGCGGGAGCAACACTGACAATTTCCCGAATGCTAGATTTTACCCTGCATCAATGCTATGAGTCCAAAAAAAGTGCATTTATTGACTGAAATGAATCAATCTCATGTGTAGGTCATTAAACCTTCATAAATTTCATATTTCATATTACACACCGGTGTAAGGACATCATCATTATTTCCACCTGACTCATTTGAGAAGTGTTTGTATATACAGAGACAGCTTTGGGGTCATGCTGTTATAGGAAAATAATTAACGACAGGGAGGTGTGAAGAAGCGGAGTTATTGTTACCACACCAAACTAGATTATTGTCCTGAAGTGTTTTACTTCTTGTGTAGCACAGCAATTTTTCCAGCAATTTCAAGTTTTTTAAGATTTACAATTCATTTAAGAACGTCACGTCCTACTTTTTATCCGTTTATAGTTACCCCGTGTAAGTTGTGTCTTTGGAAATGATAACATATTAGACATTAATGATAACATTTCTCTGTTATTTTAAATGTAAGGTTTTATATGTACAAAGATCAAGCAGTGTGTGGCGGTGTCCTGACGATGTGATGATGAAACACTCATCAGCGTTGCAGTTCAGGTTTACTCTCTTGCGTCAGCCTTAAATAAATAAATATAAGAAAACTGCAGCACATTGTTTCATCTATTGTAGCGAGAGGAGGCTCACAGAGCATCTGACACACACAGCTGTTCTGCTGGAGCATCAACACAGTCCAGCGCCCACACACACACACACACACACATACACATATACATAAAATCTGTGTTCAGTTTTATTACCCTTCATGTGTGTGTGTGTGTGTGTGTGTGTGTTTGAGTGTGTATCTGTGTGTTTGATTTGCTGTACACAACAAAATGTAGATGCACTCGCATTCACCCACACACACCCACATCCCACCCTCGCCATAAACACACACATGAACACACACACACACACACTTTAATGCTTTTAATTGGATAAACACACACCAGCAGAACCCAAATTCTCATAAGGGAGTCTCAGTGATGCAGAGAAAACACAGGCGATTATTTCACGTGTAACAGTTCAATATAAAAGAAATTTAAAAAAATATTTAATATAACGACAAAAACACAGAAAAGATAACGAGCTTCTGTAATTAAGCAGCTTCTCCTCCACACAGCAGGAAAAACTGTTGGGGATAATAAAGCAGGACTTTAGTGGGTGTGTACTTTTTTTTACACACTGGTTTAAAAAAAATCACAAGTTTCTCTTAACGCGCTTGTCGTAATGCGTTAGCGTTTCTATAGTAACAACGAATTCACAGGGACTTGGACGGCAAACCCCTGGAATCGTTTTCAATTTCTCTGAAAACCTCATTGTGTCGCACTGTTCAAACGTTTGTTTTCCCGCAAAAAGTGCAGAAAATGCAGAAAGGCGGAGATTTCAACCTTCATGATCCTGAAGCTCGTAGCCAGAAAAGCGCACAAAAGACATCACGTGCTCCCTGAGCCGCAGGTAGAATCTTAGGCAGGCTCACGTGATGATTGGCTGCATGCGTGATAACATGAAGCAGTGGTGTATGAGGATGACTCGAATGAAAACCTTGCCACATAAATTAGAATCGAATCAATTTTTTTTTATTTCTAGAGAAATCCAGACACCCGTTAAGCGCTGGAACACATGCTCTGAACATGACACAGTTTGTGACACCTATTTGCAACAAACAATGCAAAACAGAAAAAAAGAGAAAGAAATAGTCCTGTGACGAACGAACTGAAAACTGTACATGTCATTTTTAGCTCTCTCAGAAATCCTCAGCTGATCAATCAAATGGAAGCAAATGATCAGTTTCTCTAAGACACCTTAGCTTCATTTTAGCCGTATAGCTAATCTTCTGCACTAGTGACCAGAAAATTGTGAGTATTAATCCCCGGAAAATACATTTCAACAGCTGACTTTATATCCGGGCTTCTGTCTGCAGTTTTAATTATATCCATTCACTATATGACCAGCTAATTCTTTTTTCCTTAGCCTGTGGAGGACACACACAAACACACACACACACATAGACACACTCTTGCTGAGCAGTGTGTTTGATATCAGGGCTGCAGAGTGAGATTTATAACTCCATCAGACCGTTTGGCCATTAAAATGTCCAGACTGTGTGTAGACAGAATGAAAGATACAGTGTGTGTGTGTGTGTGTGTGTGTGTGTGTGTGTGTGTGTTGTAATAATCCAAATTATCAGTAGAGGCATGGTGTGCATTAATATAAATCTGTGATTTGCAGCTGCACTACTGTGAGAGCTGCTGGTATAGAAAATTAATCAACACCTTCTGACCAATCAGATTTAAAATCGCTGTGGTATAAATTACATTCAGCTTATAAACGGAAGATTTTAGTGCTAGTATTTTAAACAGTTTTTTGCCGCTCAGGTATGGCAAGTTTTACTTTTCTGGGAATTTGTTTATGGTCCGTGATTTGTATGATTTGTTTGTGAGCTCTCTGTGTCTACTGTTTACTGTTTTACAACAAGTGGAGAAAATGGAGCACCACAGTGACATCAGCAAGAACAGAACGTCCTTCCAAATTTTACAAAAGGACAAGACAAAACCTTACCAGGGAGGCTGCCAAGAGACCAACAGCAACATTAAAGGAGCTGCAGGAATATCTGACCAGTACTGATTACTCTCTGTATGTGACGACAATGTCTCGTATTTTTCACATGTCTGGGCTATGGTCTTCTATAGATGGAAGCCCTTTCTCACAAAAAGAACCATTCAAGCCCAACTAAATCACCCCAAACCATGTGGCAAAATGTGTTACAGTCTTTTGAGCCCAATTCCAAAAGGTTTGGCGCAAAAAAAAGCACATCAACAAAAGAACACCATACCCACGGTGAAGCATGGTGGTGGCAGCATCAGACTTTAGGGCTGCTTTTCTTCAGCCAGAACTGGGGCTTTTATCAAGATGGAGGGAATCATGAATAGCTACAAATACCTGCCGATTTTAGCACAAAACCTTAAGCTGAAGATGAAATGGAATTTCACCTTTCAGCACGACAATCACCCAAAGCATACATCCAAATCACCAAGGGAATGGTTCAACCAAAAGAAGATCAGTGTTTTTGAATTGCCTAGCCAGAGCCCAGACCAGAATCCAAATAAAAACCTGTGGGGTGACCTGAAGCAGGCTGTGCACAGGAGATGCCCTCACAATCGGATGGAGCTAGAATGTTTTTGCAAGAAAGAGCGGGAAGATATTGCCAAGTCAAGATGTGCCACGCTGACAGACTCTTAGCCAAGAAGACTGAGTGGTGTAATATAATCAAAAGGTGCTTCAACAGAGTACTAGTTTAGGGGTGTGCATACTTATGCAACTAGATTATTATAAGTTTTGTTTTTTTTCTTTTTCTCTTTTTCCTGTAAAAGTTTCTGATTGTTTTTCACCTTATTTGTATGCTTTGCAATTCTTACTTTCATTCTTTTACTTCACTAAAACCTGCCATTTTAACAGGGGTGTGTAGACTTTTTATATCCACTGTATTACATTAGCAAAGAATAAAATTTGAGGCAACCACCCATAAAACACCTCACACTCGAATAATAGCTCCTAACACATACTCCTCTCTGGAGCGCGCTCCTAACGAGCGCCCACGTCATTCCTCCGGCTGCTTAAAGGCAGCAGACTGACTCCGCAGGCGTGAATCTCAGAGCCACCGCGTTCCCTTCACTTCCTCTTCGTCCACTCGCTTCCTGAATCACACCACAAACAGGGACGCAGGGCGAGGCCTCCTACACACAGCCGTCTCCGGATCTCTCTGAGAATAAAGTCATCACTCTATAGAGAGAGAGAGAGAGAGAGAGGAGTGATGAGAGTCAATCTTTCTCCAGTCGTGTTTATTCTACCAGTTGAGAGCCGAATGTAAGGAAACATATGTGAATATGACACACTCACAATTTCTGTCTTTGCACCTAAACAAATCAAACACTCAGATCCTGCCAAACATTCTGTTCTTGTGAGGTAATGAGAGGACAGACTATTCATTTTTGAATACATTTTGTGCGTGTGTGTAGGAGAGAGAGAGAGAGAGAGCGAGAGAGAGAGAGAGAGAGAGAGAGGCATATTTTCAATTTATTGTATCACATAGAGAGTGACTTTATGTGCATCTGTATGTGAAAACATTGGCGGTGACAAAGTTGTCTGACTCGGATAGAAAGTTAAGTGTGTGTGCGTGTGTGTGTGTTACAGTGGCAGGTTGTATAGGTGACGGTGTGTGTATGTGTGTGTTACAGTGGCAGGTTGTATAGATGAGGGTGTGTGTGTGTGTGTGTTATACAGTGACAGGTTGTATAGGTGAGGGTGTGTGCATGCATGTGTTACAGTGACAGGTTTTATAAATGAGGGTGTGTGTGTGTGTATGTGTGTGTTACAGTGACAGGTTGTATAGATGAGGGTGTGTGTGTGTGTGTATGTGTGTTACAGTGACAGGTTGTATAGATGAGGGTGTGTGTGTGTGTGTGTGTGTGTGTGTGTGTGTTCTACAGAATGATGAAGATGAAGAGCTGCAGAAGGACATCCTGCCGCTGAACACCTACGTGGCTTTGTACAGATTCGCCCCACAAGAAAGTCAGGACCTGGAGATGAGGTGAGTGTGACACACAAATACAGGTATTACCGTAGTTATGAGGACCGAGCCCTTATGACTTATACCACAGTGCCATTGAATTCTTCGGGTTGGTCATTATTTTTTACTATTGGTCTATTTTACTGTTTTATTTTTGACTATCTTTTGTTTATTTTTTTAGAAAGCTGCTATCTAAGTATAGTTAGTGTTTAAAGTTACTTATCATTATTATCATTATTATTATTATTAATAATAATACCGTATTTACCCAGAGTCTGTGCTGTTCCAGCTGTTTGCTCACTCTATCACTTCACGCTTTTTTCGTGTTCCCGATCCTTTATCGTGAGCTTATCTCCTCCACACGGAGGAGATGCCTCACACGCTCACACAGCGATGCGCCTCGCTGCTGTCTTTATAAAAATCCCCCGTGATGATAATTAGCGCAGGATTACTTGCAGAATACACCACACACACTTACCACTGTGGATAACCTTAATCAGGCTAATAATTATTAGGGGAAGCAACAGGATGCGTTAGCGTTAGCAGAAGCAACGTTAGTTAGCATTGTTCTAATTATTCACAAGGCTTGTGATGGGAGTGAGAAGTTGGTGAAATAGTTATAAGCTGTGTAGTAATGGAAGTCTGTCTCATCCCAAATCTTTAGCATAAATACACAACTCAAACCCCATCCGGTTGATCAGTGATGTCACCCCATTGAGGTGGTTTAGGACACAGTGGGACGTCCTGCCATCTATACACATGAGCTAAACTCTACCATGTAGCTGAACACTGGAATGTTGAGCTGGCGGCCATTTTGGACAACCAGAATCTCTTTTGTCCCTTATGCTGCGTGACTAAAGTTCGTAACTCAGAATTTCTGTCTACGCACAGTGAAATAAGCATTTTAATTCTAAGATCATCAAATAAATAGATTTTTGGTTTTATTAAGTGTGCAAATCTACGTATATTTAATTAGCCGAAGCTACATTTACACAAAACCTTAAAATATCAAGAAAAAGCAAAGCATCGTGATCGTGATATGACCTTGTTCACGTGGCGTTGATTATTTGGCTTCTTTGGTGTATTTATTTATTTATTTATTTTTGTTTTAAACACTGATAGTTTGTTAATGTGATCAAATTGCTGGTGTATTAATGGATTGTTCATGTTAGCTAATGTTAATGGACCTCAGTGTGAAACCTTTCCTTAAACGCTGCCGTATCTCGACCTGATTGTGCCAGAAGATGTTATTATTGAGCTTTACCTGCATTTTTATCACGTCCTTCACCTCCACTTTACTCCTCTCTCACGTCAGTCCCACAGGAACGCGTCGATTTTCATCTCTTCATTTCACGTTCACTGCCGAGGCGTGTGCTGTAGATGATTAGAGTGCTCGCTGTGCCTCCGCGAGTGTGTACGGCTAACAAAAGGCAGCTCATGATTTCATTAGCGGAACATAATCAGTGTGTGTGTGTGAGATTTCTTCCAGAATAGTCACTTACTTACAAAAACATCTTCTTTTTGCGTTTTTTTGTATCCAGACCTGGAGATCGGATAATCCTGGCAGACGACTCTAATGAAGATTGGTGGAAGGTAAATGCTAAAGTCTTTTACATGATACAGGATTATGAATGAGATAACGGTTTACAATTTACACGGATGTTTTTATTTTTGGTTGACGCGGTTTTAGGGGATGATCGACGACAGGATAGGTTTTTTCCCAGCATCCTACGCGCACCTGGTGAAGGAGGGCGATCGGGTGTTCAGGTGCAACCGCACGTTCATCGGCTGTAAGGAGCAGGGCCAAATCACCATAAAGGAGGGGCAGGTGAGTCCTCGATCCTAAAGCCTTTCCCCTGTCTGAAAACCTGATGTTCCAACCTTACCTCTGACTCGTACAAAGCACTGACACTGGTGACTCCTTCCAAAAAAGAGAGGCTTGTGAAGGAGCGACTGTTCGTAGCTGCTATAACATTACTCACTGGCAAATTGCTGTGGTACAAGAGGAATAAAACACATAGGACCTGCTGTTATAGGAAAATAATCAACTTCAGCGTGGTGCCAGGTCGCATCACACCACCCTGTTGTTGATTAGTTTCCTATAACAGCTTGTTCCACGTGCTATTCCTTATCTCTTAAGTATAAATATGAATCATGATGTTCTGTGGATGGTTAAATAATACCAGTGACATATTAACTGTTTGATTCATTTGTATGAGTTAAATATTACGGAACCACAAGGTGTGAAATTTTTTTGAAATGCTGCGTTACTTTGACTTAGTAACTCGTTATTTAGACTTAATAACTCTTTATTTCAAGACATTAACTCATTATTTCAAGAAATTATCTAGGCAATTTGACTTACTATATGTTATTTTAAATTAATAACTCATTATTTCAAGATTATTTAGACTTAGTAGTTCTTTATTTAAACTCATTAGCTCATTATTTCAACTTATCTCATTATTTTAAGATATTATCTTATTTTGATTTGATAAAAAATACCCCACAATCTATCAGTAAGACTAGTTTATTGAATATTTTCTTATAATTCTTATTACTTACGCCCTCTTCCAGATAGTCAGCAAGCCAGACGTTACTTTAGTGCCATTTAGTCGAGACAAATGTGTCTAATGATTGGTCATTCACTTGAATTACTAATAGTAGGTTGAAATAAAAAGTTACTAAGTCAAAATAATGAAATATCTTGAAATTTCGAGGTAGTAAGTTAAAAGAACAAGTCAATAAAAAATGAATTACGAAGTCAAAGTGAGATAATATCTTGAAATAATAAGATAGTAAGTTAAAATAACACGTTACGTAAGCAAAATAGCAAGTTACTAAGTCAAAATAAGTAGATAAGTCTTGAAATACCGAGTTAGTGAGTTGAAATAACAAGTAATTCTGTCAAAATAATGAGATAATATCTTGAAATAATGAGTTACTAAGCTGAAATAACACTTTCACACTTCAGGGCTTCCTTAAAATACAGACCTAAGCAGCTAAAAACGGAAACGTTTTTTTTTTTTTTGTGTTTACAAATGTATTTTTTTATAAAATAATAAAAAAAAATTTGAAAGGTCCTATCCTTTATTTTCTTTATCTATTAGATTTAGTCGTGATTCTCGTGCGTGTCTTTTAGATCTGCGTGAGCGGCGAGGACGAGAGAAACGGCTTCATCCGAGTGGCCAGTGGAAAGAAACAAGGCTTCGTCCCCTGTGACGTCCTGGAGGACATCTGAGCAGCAGGGAGTGAGAGATATGAGAAAGACAGAGAGAGAGTGAGAGATTAACAGGAGAGGAGATGCTCTTTCAGGAAACAGGAAGTCGAGCTGGTTAAGTCTGGATCTACAGGTTTTTTAAAAAAAAAAAAACAAGCGAGCTCTGTTTCTTCTCCGTCTCTGTGTGTGTGAAAACGGGAGAAGTGGATGGATGTAGAGACTTCTCAAATTCGTTTTCCTGAGAGCGAGAGACTTACAGTGTAGGAGCGTAAGGAAAGGACTTGATTAAGAGCGTCAGATGATCACACGACGCTCAAAGCTTTTTTTTTTTTTTTTTTTTTTTTTTTTTTTTTTTTTTTTTTTTTTTTTTTTTTTTTTTTTTTTTTTTTTTTTTTTTTTTTTTTTTTTTTATACCTGAATCCAGTTTCCCTTAAGAACCCAACATTGGTTCTCTCATAGTCCTGGGATCTGAACTTAGAACCTTCTGGTGAGCGTAAGAGCTCAAAACAAAGTGCACCCTGGATTCTAAACAAACACACAACAAGATAAATATCAAATACTGTCTATTATTTGTTTTTATGAACCAAAAATAATGCACTTCTCTCTTTTTTTTTTTTGTACTGCTATTAAAAATTAGTGTCCTCGTGACATAATAAGAAAAAGTGCTGCGCTCACGACAGAAAGATCTGCCTGACAGGACGCATTGGGCATATCACGAATTAGTCAAGTGAGTTTTTCAAAAACGAGGACGTGACTGCGAACAAAGACACTTTTTTTTTTTCCCTCTGAAAGGAAAAACCTCATTCTCAACCACAAAAGGCACGGAGCGTCATTTCATGACAGAAAACCTCAAAAATGTCTATGGAGGATTTCTAAATAACGCTCGTGAGGAGTTTTGTGCTCTACACTGCCTGTTAGTCATTTTATCTCCTCTTGATATAAACTGTAGATCATAACAATAAAGCACTTTCAGGTTAGCAGCCTAATCAGCCCTTGGTTTAATATGCTTTATAAAAATCTCAAATTTTTTATTTTCTGCTCTAAAACCAACATTAACAATGAACACAGTGTTGCTAAAACTATTACTCGTAGGACTTTATATATTTAGTAGTATTATTGTAATCTGACGTTTTAATTAACGCTTCTTTTAAGAGATAAATCTGCAGAGCCTTTTGAATTGTTTTGTTTTTAATCCACCCAAGGAATATTTCAGCCAAAGAAACGCTAAGATGAAACAGGTCTGTCGTCCTTTTTAGTTTTGGCTGCATTTGACGTGTGAATTGTATGTTTGGCTGACCAGATATACATTACCAGTCAAAAGTTTTTACACCCCTGGCTCATAGAAAGTCTTCATTTTGACTATTTTCTACTATTTTAGAATAAACTAAACCCTATGAAATAACACATATGGACCTCCTATGCAGTGAGCAAGAAAAGTTAAACAAACCTAAACTATTTTATATTTAATTCCTAACAGTATTCTTGTTAAGAATTAAAGTATACACTTTCAACTTTCTTGTTTTTCAGCTTCATGAGGAGGCTTCTCCTAAACGACCCAAATAATCTGAGCTCCTCACTGCTTATATTCTATACTTAATAAATGTAATGTTAAGCATAAACTATTTTTTATTTGAAAAATAATTTGAATGCATTAACCTCACTATTTATTTTTGTCTTAGAAACTCATTTCAATCATAACACTTTTTTTTTTTTAAATGTCTTTAAAGGTGCACTAGTATTTTTTTTTATTCTTACTAGTACAAATAAGCTGGAAAATAAATGTAGAAAATGATTTTTAAAAATAATTGTTTACACCATTGCATCAGCATAAGTGTATTATGTGGCTGAGAAAACCTGCTTGATGAACTGCAGGCCGGTGCATAATGCTCAGCTGTGTTTACTCCTGGGCCTCCTGTCAATCATTTTATAGACACACCCCCAATGCTGCTTCACTCCGCCCTCGTTGTCAGTCTGTTTGGAAAGGAAAACATGGCAGAGTCCAGAATATTCAGATACGTTTACTCTGAGAAAGAAAACATACGATGCTTTCAAAAAACGTAATGATAAACAAAATGTCGTAAAAACCAGAATATACAGTAGATTGGTACTGCTTTTCCAAGATGGAGAAAAGTTACTGGCTATGGGGGTGAAGTTTGACGTGGAAATAACAAGGTTGCTCCTGGACAGTTATGCAAACATAATCTGTATAAAATGTTGAATTGTTTGAACGACAGTTATATACCTGCATCCGCCTCTGCTACCTATATATATAAAAAAAAATATATATATATATATATATATATAGCAAGTGCAGATTTAGTTTATTTAGAGGAAAAACACACAAAACGCAAAGACCGTGAAATAAAACGAGGAGTACTGAAACAAGGTAACGACACGAATGTGACATGAATTAGGTGACAACGACAGCAAAAGACAAAAGCAAGATTTAAAATGATTTAAATACTAATTCTCATTAAACATAGACGTGAATCAGGTGCAAACAGTCATGAGTCACGTGACGTAAGTTTTGAAATCGTGTGATGTGCAGTGGCTGATGGGAGTCGTAATACTGCGCCGTATTCGACACAACCGTGAGAGTACTGCTAGCTTACTCCCGTGCAGCTAACAGAGCTAACTAGCTAACTATCCTGGGAGTCACGGTTAGCTTAAAACCTCATGAGAACTCATTACAAGGCAAAACAGTACAGTGAAAGCGTTCTGTATCAGTATGAGGTGAATGTCACGTGTTTATAGTGTTACAACTTGGCTTTCAAACTGTTAAATGGCCAAGTGGGCAACACCACAATGTCATGCTAAAATGCTCACACTGGGAGACATGGAGCTCGATGCCCACTCTGGTAAATATAACACTGCACCATGAAGAGTAGTGTAACTCGTAAATTACCAACTGTAATAAATGGACGTGGGCTGAGGGTGTTGTTGATGTTTACGGTCTAGCTAGGTTTCGGAAGACACACAAAGCCACCCTGATATAATCTAGCCTATACTTTCAGTATTTACAGTTTGTGAATTGTACAGGATTTGTAGGCATTTTTCAAGGATTTAACAAAACAATTTTTTATTTAATTGTTGTACTTCTTCTACTTAACCACTAGAGGTCCAGACCTGACTAATGCACCTTTAAGACACCTTTAATGTTGTCAAAACATCTCTCTGTCTCTCTCTCTCTCTCTCTCTCTGTCTCTCTCTCTCTCTCTCTCTCTCTCTCTTTCTCTGTGTGTGTGTGTGTGTGTATATATATATATATTTGGCTGAATTGTTCCTTTCAAACCCGGTGTACACTGACTTCTCCTCTGTTCTCTGATCATAAAGACGTAAACGACTTTCCTGTACATATTTTATGCACAGAATTAAAGTTTATTTATTGATCTCGGAGTGTCTCGTATCCATCACTGTGAGCTCATTTGCATAAACTCAGTTATCATCCAATTAACAGACAATCACTTCAGGTAAATAAAAGGTACTAGGAACTAAATGATCCATTAAAAGATCCTTTGCTTTCTAAGGACAGCAAATTTTACTATTTTTACACAAGTTCATTTGGCAACTGGGTTAACTAAATATATTGTTTAAGCTAGATTTTTTTTTTTAAACAAAACAGCTTTAAGTAGCAAAAACACAACCTTCATGACTAAGAAGTGTGTTGTTGAAGTGTCATATTGTGACAAAGGCCTTACTTTGTATCGTAGTTTATGATATTATTGTGATATTGTACTTAAAAAAACAATTTGCTTAAAAATTGTATGTCAAAAATTGCTCTATACGATTTCCCTGAGAGATACTTGCTCCTGATTGTCAGGAACACACACACACACACACACACACAATGGTGTCAGCGTAGGATTACGACACACATCCACACATCACATCAAATGTTGTTGTTTCTGTGCCAAATATATGACAGATCTATTTGTGTGTGCATGTGTGTGTGTGTGTGTGTGTGTATGTGTGTGTGTGTGTGTTCACCGTTTCACACATCACTTTCAGGCACAGAGTGTGTGACAGGTCTCACAGAACAAATCAGGGGTGTAAAGACCCCCTGCTACACTGCACATCTGCCTAGCATTACACTTCAGCGGCTTCATCTCTCTTTCTCACACACACACACACACACACACACACACACACACACACACACACACACACACACACATTATACACACACAGCACTTTCTCACATTCACACATCAATGAGGTTAACATTCAGTGTGGCTTCAGAATAGCTAACGTAGCGACATCTCTCTTCTATATATGGCTATGTTTATTGTACTTTAAACAGACTTAGTGAGAAATCCTCCCATGAGTTTTGATTAACTTATTCAAACACCATATAAGTAAAGAGTACAACACTTGGGGGCGTGCGGTTATAGGAAAATAATCACTGACGTTACAGCTACCAGCCTGAAGTTGATAACTTTCTGGTAAAAGAACGTCCCAGATTGTTTTATTTGTCTTATACGACAGCAGTTTGCCAAAGATTACAACTTTTTTATTTATTAAAGAACAACAAATCATATAATTATATTTAATGTTGTGGAATGTCTGTGAAACAAGTTAGCTCCTGTTCTCAGTTGCAGTGGCCCCAAAAACCACTTAAGCCACACTTAAAACGTATGAATTTCACTGCGCTAGAAAACGACAATCTGCCCCCACGACCTGGACTCGGATAAGCGGAAGAAAACGGATGGATGGATGGATGGAAAACAACATGTCAAACCAAGTGGAATTTATTTTAAAGAAAAGTTACCAAAAGCTCACTTTTCAAGCAAAACATTTCCCCAAAAACAGATTGTTATGTTTAGAAATATAAAAATAATGGATATACAGTTCATAATCAGACAAAAGGAAGTGCTTGGACACTATATTCTGTTAATCACAGTTAACCCGTAGGTAATGTGATGAACTGCACCATGTAGTTACTCTGCCAGGGAACCTGTATGAAAATGAAGGTAATTGACTGCATACATCCACTATAAATTATCTCGGGACCAGCTGACTGAAAGTAATTGCAGAAATTGTTCAAAGGCGGGAAGTAAGTTTTGAGAAAAGTAAGCATCATCTGTTTGCACAAAGTCAAAGTCATTTTATTTGTCATATGCACAGTATGCCAGAGACTGTACTGTACATTAAAATGCAAAGATACAACAGAAAAGAACACCCTTCCTTCTTTAAGTGAAGTGACCAGACAATGTTGCTCTTTCAGCTGCTCATGTCAGGGGGTTTTACGCCGGGTTGCCCTTCCTGACAAAACCCTCCCCAGTTTTTTATCCAGGCTTGGGACCAGCTCTGAGAGCACACTGTTGCACAAAACCCCAGGGGCTGGGGTCATTTCCCTGGCCAGGGATCAAACCTGGGCCCCAGCAGTGAGAGCACTGTGGCCTAACCGCTAGTCCTCTAGGGACCTGGAAGTAACAAGACAATAATTTCAATAAATATAAATAGAACAAATAGATTGCAATATTTACTCAAAGAGCAGCAGAGAATAAAGTGACACAGTGGCAATGTCCTATAAAAGTGATTAATGTGAATGAAAGCGGACGATGTACTGGTACAATTGTGAGTAAAATCAAGAAAAACAGGCGAGAAACTGCAGCGAGTGTCGCTTCAGACATCCGTAAGAATTACCAGATACAACTTAGTGCACAAACTATTCAAAACAGGATCAACGAGCATGGGTGCAGATGGAGAGTAATGTGGCGGAAACCATTTATCAGCCACAAGGATAAGGAAGCAAGGGTGAAATTGTGCAGAAGAACATGCACAGAAAGGCAGCAGCTTCAGGAGAACTTGCATGGATCTGATGGTCGAGTGTTTGTGTGGAACATGAAAGCCAGGAGAAGAATTCCAACCAAAATGCACTAAAGCTATTAGAAAGCACAGACGTGGCTGAGGCTGTTTTCCTACAGTAGGGCTGTGTTCACTGATGGCTTCATGAACTCAGAAGTGTACAAAAGATGAAATTATTCACGCAGCAGAAGGGAATGTAGTGCATCTATGGGATGCAATGGAGAAAAAATGATAAGATTGGCGATGCTCTAGTGTGGGTGGGTTTTGTTGGATGAACTTGGAGGAAACTTCCATCACAACTGTAGATTCCAGGCCCGTATTCTACTCCATACTGAGCGTCCAAGTACTTTGTCTAATTACGACCACTATATCTATTATTTTTATATTTTTAAGCACTCCCCTATTTTGGGGGGAAATATTTTGCTTGAAAAGTGAGCTTGTGTTAGCTTTCTTTAAAATAAATGCCACTCGGTTTGACATGTTGTTTTCATACAAGTGGTTTAAGCGTCTGAATACATTTTGGGGCCACTGTATAAACAGTCGTTCCCTCATCAAACTGCTTTTTTTCTCTGTCTTGAGATTATTAAGACAAAAAAATGTAGTTTGTCATGCTACAGAGAAACCGCAGAGCATAAACTCCTCTGTCCTGATAACTTTGCTGTGGCAGGAAAAAAAGTTACACTTTACCTCTGACATGGTGGGACTTGGTGACTTAGTGGAGCTGAACACTGGAACATATGGAACATTTGACTTTTCCTTATGTCTGAAATTTGTTTATGTTTGAAATTTATTTCCTCTTTTAATCTTTTAAAGTTGAAGCACTATGGATAAAGAGTGTGTGTGTGAAATATCATTCACTGCTGGCTTTATCTGACCTCTAGTGGTGCGTTATAAAATCCCATATATATATATATATGGCACAGACAGAAATACCAATAAACAGCAGTGAAGGTCAGAACTCTATGGATCAGAACAGAGAGAGAGTTCACTGGTACCAGGTTAGAGTAACTACTGGTGATGTGTCGTTCGCAAAGGAGTCGGTTCTTTAAGCCAACTCTTTTAGGTGAGAGCCGAGTCGTTGAGAGTGACTGGCATAAGTGACCTATTTCTCTCTCTCTCTCTCTCTCTCTCTCTCTTACATCACACTTGGACTGTAATTTAATCTAAATGCTTCCATGGAAACTTCTTTTCAAAATGAGAGCTGTTCACTGGTGTGAATACTGAGTCGTGTGTTTGACTCTCGGCTGTGTGTATATGGCATGGCATGGAGGATCTTTTACACAGTGAATCGCAAAGTCGTTTCATCTGGCTTATTAAAAATAGAGTAAGGGTTCATGAAACAATTTCAGCCATAACTTTGTCCATTTTGAAAGAAAGAAAGAAAGAAAGAAAGAAAGAAAGAAGAGAGAGCTGTTTAGGAGCGGAAAGAGTCGACTCACTGGTGAGCTGAGCTGACTGATCTGACTGAAAAGACATTCTCATTAATAATAATAATAATAATAATAATAAGAAGAAGAAGAAGAAGAAGAAGAAGAAGAAGAAGCCAGGAAACATGTTCAAGTTCATTTTGTCACATAAGTGCTGACCTGTAAAGAAGATAAACATATAACACATGCAGACTTTTGAGTGAAAATGTTAAACGTGTAATAAAATGTGTGTGTTCATATCATAGCATATATGCTCAAAGCTTCATATATTGTCCTATTTACATTTATTGACATTTATATCTATATATTCACTTTATTAGGTTTGTCTAACTTATACCAAAAATAGACACTAGAATTTTTTTGGCAACCTTCATGAAAAAAGTTCAAACATTTTACATTATTTAACAAATTTGCTGCGATAAAAAGCTATGTTTAGATGCTTTTGCATTAAATCATTGAGTGTGTTGTGTACATACATTTGGTTCTGAGCTTAAGGTCACGCGCAAATGTAACCCTCGATTGATCAGCTTCAAATCATACAATTGTTGATGAGTTACACACGAATTACACTGTTAGTTTAAATCACTTATTTATTTCAATTACGCACCAATTTTGTGAAACAGTCATTTCATATAACTAACTTGGATAATGGCATTTATTAACATACTTTTGTGAGTACGAAGAAAATCAGTATCACTGGAACACACAATTAAAAACCTAATAAATGATGTTAGACATAACAGGAAGAGACTCAGTGCTGTTAGACTCCCCAGGGCATGGGCCACAAAATATTCCTATAAAAGGGTGCCGATAATTTTGAAACCTGCACTTCATGTAAAATTGCACTACTGAAAAAAAGCTTTCTATGTTTGAGAAAGCTATGCTGTGTCTCAGTATTTTTAAGCACAAATTTTCACTCATTGCATACGCATATATTGCATACTTCATGCTCATTTTCAAGAAAGGGGCCAATATTTTTGTGGTTAACTGTAACCCAATGCACAGTGCAATAGTCATCAGAAAACTGTAAAAACTTAGCATTTGTGGGTTTAAAGTAACCAAAACATCAGCTTTCACTGACTGACTAAGCACAAAGCAATGTGATGCTTCTCCAAACCCAGCTGCAAGTGGGAGGAGGCTGACTTCACACATAAAAAACCTCCTGAACACTTAAAAACGGACAAAAATACAATTCAAGCAGCTGCAAAGAGAAAGAAAAATGTCTACCCCTTTTCAGTTCGGCGTTTTGCTTCTATTTATAGGTAAGTCTCCGGAAAAAATAATTTTTTTTACCAAACGTAATATTACATCTGTTTTAAAATGTTAAAAAAGTATTTCTAAAATGTAGTTTGAACGTTTTGAACACTAAAATATAAATATTATAAGGAATAAAAGACAACAGGGCATGATATTATAGGAAAATAATCAACGCTGGGGTGGTGTGATACGTCCTGATGCGGAGCTGATTATTTTTATTACTTTCCCAGAACAGCATGAAGTGTTTCAGCGTCGTCATTTGGCATCATTTACTGGCATCATTCATGCCATGAGGCGAAACCTTAAACCTCCTTTAACAAAATCACCGTAATGACAAATTTACTTTTGCTGTAAAGGATGTGCGGCAAAAGTATTGACACCCCGAATCATATTTGAAATCGATACAAATTGTCATACTTGAGGCAAAAAAAAAAAAAAAAACATATTTCATTGCTTAAATTTGTCAGAAAGTTCGTTGTCCTGTTTCCGTGTGGTTTAAGTTACACAGCGCTGACGCTGGAGACTCCTTTCATAAATGGTAAATGAATCGCTCCTCGCAGAAATTGTCACTCTATCAATTATTCACGTTTTAAAGTCTGTTCATGTGACACGTTCGGTCCCTGTGAAGGAGCGTTTACTGTAGAAGTGCTGGATGTACATCAGATCTTCCACAAATGTCCGGTTTTTTTTTTATACATTTCAGTGAATATCATTTTTACCTCAAATTATTTAACACGCTTTGAGTGACTGCTTTTGAACCTGTTTGCTTTTGAGACATGGTTTATTTTCTCAGTAGGAGCTGTGCAGTGTAAGGAGCAGATCTTCGGTGACAGCGGCCTCATGATTAAAACATACGAGCACGATATGCAGGTACGCAGAAAGCTCACTAATCGGCTTATTCGATTTCTACGAACAATATGTTGCTCATTTCTGTCCCATCTCTCTTACACACAGGGAGGAGTCGAGGCTCAGGTTTCCTGTCAATTGTGCAAGAAGGTCCTGCATGAAATCTTCAAATCTGTTGGAAATGAACTCTCAAAGGTCTGAATACACACATCGACTACTAATCGTACAAATATAGAATAGCAATTTAAATGTGATAGCCTTGTGATAGAAGAATATCAGCGAGAATCAAGGGGAAGGTGTACGAGACAGTGGCGAGAGCGGCCATGCTGTATGGTTTAGAGACAGTGGCACTGAGGAAGAGACAGGAGGCAGAGCTAGAGGTAGCAGAACTGAAGATGTTGAGGTTCTCTTTGGGAGTGACGAGGTTGGACAGGATTAGGAACGAGTACATCAGAGGGACAGCTCATGTTGGACGTTTGGGGGACAAAGTTAGGGAGGCCAGATTAAGATGGTTTGGACATGTTCAGAGGAGGGAGAGTGAATATACTGGTAGGAGAATGTTGGACATGGAGCTGCCAGACAGGAGGAGAAGAGGAAGGCCAAAGAGGAGGTACATGGAGGTAATAAATGAGGATATGAAGCTAGTGGGTGCAGCTGTTGAGGATGCAGAAGATAGGGATAGGTCGCGAGTGATGATTCGCTGTGGCGACCCCTGAAGGGAAAAGCCGAAAGAAGAAGAAGAAGAATTTCAATGTGATAGCCTCTCACATCAATGTTTGTAAATGTTGGTTTTTATCTCCATTTCACCGTGTCACTAACCACTAACACAATCTCTGTAGTATGAAAATGATTTTACTAAAATATTTGAATTAATGTTTATCAGAAAAACTGACCATGTTTCACACTGGATAAGCAATTTTTTAGTGTTCTCATATTTTACCAATAAATTAGAGTGTCTGATTGTACTTTTCCTTCCCCTGTAGGACAGGATCAATATTGCTCTTAACTTGGTGTGCGGGAGATTGAAACCAATCAAACCCCTTTGCATGTCATTTATTAAAAGATACAGAGATAAGCTGGTTAGGGCCATCAGCTCTGCGCGGTCCGCCCCCGAAGCCTGCAAACATCTCCACCTGTGCAAAAATGCCAAAGTGTACTTTTTTTTCCCATGAAAGAAATTCTGAATTTTTCCATTGTTTGTGCATAAAAAAGACAACAACAAAAAAAATCAATGGCAACATTATTACTAGAAAAATGTTATTAAGTAAATGTATATTCTTTAAATAACTGATTTCCCTAATCTATATTTCTATAAATGTATGAATAAATATGAATAAAATATTATTAGCTGTTAGAACTGGATTTGTATGGTTGATGTGTATAATTAAAAGATATTTTCAGGTTTTGTGGATTGCATTTTTGCATTTTAGTAAAAAATTGTGTATTATTACTAAAAAAGAAATTGCAGCTGTGTCTTTTGGACCTGAATAAGACTTGTTCCTTATCTAGCATCCGCACATTTATTTCCTGGATCTACTGGAGCGAATAAACTAGTCAAGCCAATTAAGTAGATTTTTCATTCTTAAATAACCGAATTTATCCTTCAACTCTATCCTGTATTTCTATTAATATATGAGTTATTATTAGAAGTATTAATAGAAGGAAGACCTGGCTTTGTAAGATTGACGTAAGCAATGATATAACTTCAGAGGCTTTGTGGAAAATAAATTGTAAAATGTACAAGAATGTGAAAGAAGCCACACATGATTCACCTTTTCTATTATAGATCATATACTTCAGTTTTAATAATAAAAAATAAAAAATATATTGTATATTGATTAATATTAGGCAACAATGTAAGTAAAGATTTTTTTTTTAAAAATGCTCTCATTTCTTATCTGTTCTTCTAATGAGCCTAATATCTGAACTGTGTAAAAGCGTACAATCCTATTCTGTTTCTAAGCTTTGTTTGTTTGTTTGTTTGTTTGTTTCCTCTTCCATAATTTTCCATCAAAAAAACATAATAGGTAGGAAGTTGGTATCAATTTCCATGCAACCATAAACTGTTTGTGGCTGTTTTTAGAAAGACACAAATCATCTCCAAACCTCTCCAGCATTATATACACCGTTATCATGAGTCTCATTACTCCGTGAGGTTGTTACTCCTCCCGATCCAACATGGCCGACGGAGACAGACGCAGCACGTCTCTGTCTAAACCTTTACACAAAAAGGTCGAATCAAGTAAAAAAACATGTCTGATAAACATCATGACCTTTTTTCTGCATAATTATCTGCATAATACCTTTCCATCTGCATAATTATCATAGTTGTTAAAAGCATACCTAAATATCAATATTTATTTATTCACATCCATAAAGAAATATGCAATATATTCGATTTAAAATATTCACGAACACCTTTTTTTTCCAGCAGTAATGTTTTCACCCCATTTTACTTTTACTTGATGCCTTCTACCTTTTTTAATATGTTATTTTCTTTTTTAATAAACCCATTGTTTTGTAATCATTTCTGCATAAAAGAGTTCAAGTGGCCACTTTATTGAGTAGACTGATCATAAATTCTACAGATTGCCTGATCTGTGTTTGGAAACGTAAATAAATTGTTGTGATAAAAGGAATGTGATGCTGTTTTTGTAACACGCCGTTCAACACGCCGTTGCAGCGTACGTGCGAGTTCACGTCTTTAAGCTTTATCATAGAGATGAGCTGCCTAACTTCTAACAGACACAGGGGGGAAAGACAGACAGACAGACAGACAGAGAGGCTAAAGGCTGAAGAGAACACTTTCCGCTTAGACTCTGTGCATGTTTGTAATTACAGTCTGAAGACAAATTTAGTGGTGAAAAACTTTATTTAAGAAATTGTAAGTGTGACATCATGAGGACAGCGGATCACGTTTCACTTTATCTTGGAGTTCTTCTGGCATTCATGGGTAAGTTACTGAAATTTACATTTCAGTAAAAAATGTCCCTTTTTTAGATTTTTAGCTAAGGAATAGGAAAATAATCAACAACGGGGTGGTGTGATGCGGCCCAACACAAAGTAGTGTTACTGTTATCACCCTGGAGGTGAGTATTTTCTGACAACAGCATTTCCTGTAGTGCTTTATTCCTCTTTTATATATATATATATATATATATATATATATATATATATATATATATATATATATATATATATAT
>CM040984.1:2651453-2676522 GCA_022985145.1 Pangasius djambal | reverse complement strand
CCCCCCCCCCCCCCCCCATGCAAAAGAATTCTTGCAGAAATAAATGTTAAAAAAAAAAGAAAGAAGTATTTTCCATTGAAACATAGGTGTTAAAAATATTGGCACCCTAAAAGAAAATGTAAAGTTCTCTTTTTTAAAAAAAAAAAAATAAATAAATAAAATAAAATAAAATAAAATAAATAAATAAATAAAAAACTTTATTGTTGAGGCTTTATTATCTGTCACTATGGAGGGAAAAAAACAAAACCTTTCAACCCAAAAGTGACAAACACAGTCCCTGTGTCTGGGACTGGATATTCCCACCTCACGCCCAGAAGTACAGACACGAAACATCACCATCAGCAGATCTGTCGCTTGACGAGGTGTCTAACGTCTCTGCACTTCAGTCTTTGTGGGTGTTTTTTTTTTTTAAAGATCGGCAATTTTTGTGAACAGTCACAAACTCCGCAACTGAAAAACAGAAACAAGGAAAGAAGGAGCCAAAAAAGTTGTAAAATACATTAAGAAAAACGGTATCTTTAACTGTGGGATAGATTAGCACATTCACTCAGAAGATGATGGGAGAAATGCGGACAGTGTTTCACATTGTGTTTCTTTTGCTCTGCTCAGGTCAGAAATCTTTTTTATTTATGTGTTACATTTCCATAGCACTCTAAATGGCTTTCCAGTAATACTAAAGTATATGGAAATACTATATCTGGGCATGAATAACATACTGAGAACAGTTTAGGAAGTATTTTAAGCTAGCAGTGAAAATGTCAGCCTTTTGAACACTTTTAATTTGGAAATTTTTACAGTTCACCCAATACTGGCAAATAAATTAGGGGGGGAAACACCATTTATACAAGTTTAACCAAAAATATTAACACAGGATTCAGAAAAGTTGGCCTGGCAGTGTGCCTACTTGTGTATAGTGTGGAGGGTTTGTTTGTTTGTTTGTTTGTTTTTGTTTTGTTTTGTATTTTATGCTTTTATTTTCCTGTGTTGCACTTTCCAATGAATTTTCAATGTTTAAAGATAACCAGATATTAAGCAATATCAATCAACATTTCCCTCTTCTTTTTCAATTCTTCTTGTTTTTAGACTGCATTAATTTAATCTACGTCATGTCTGTTGTTTTTAAACGCACCTTAGAAATAAACTTTAAAATCGACTATGTGAAATCGTTTTGAACAGATTTATTACACGGTGAGTTTTTTCCACAAAATCCTCAAATACCGGACGAGACAGAAACAGGAACGTTAATGAAGAGTTTCTCTGTGGAGAGGGCACACGGAAAAAACAATCACACCGAGGTACCTGTAGCTGCGACTCTTTAATAAGGGTGATTTTCATACTAGCATTTTTCAGCTCTATAAAGAAAATTTATCATTGTTTAAAAATATTTTTTAAATTTATTTTAAATTTGTAAAAAAAAAAATAATAATAACGCTTTACTTTCTGTGCCGATTCTAAAATCGTTTGTAAACCAATTTTATCAACATAAAGTATTCCATTGTATTCTTTTTCAGGATTCACGATTTATTAAGTGTATTATATGCAAAAAAGCTGTGAAGTCAGTTATGAGAAGAATTGACACAAGAATTCAGAAGGTAAAGACAATTTACTTTACTTAAATTTCTTACTTCTTTCTTAAAATCTTACTTTAATTGACATTACGTGCTTTTGCTTTTCCTGCAATGTCTAAAGTGTTGTGAAAGTATTTTCTCAAAAAAGATTTTTTTTTTTAATCCACAAATCTTCTTTCTAGCTCCATTGTTTTATTGCAAGTTTTTTTAAACTAAGATTTTAGTATTAGTTTATGCTTAAAGACCAGGTCAGACATCTATCACACAGCCCACACAACTCTCAACACACCAAGCTTTCATACGACTGGCCCATAACATGACACTTTATTTAATATACCACCTTCCACCAAGGTGCTTTCTAGAAAACAGAGCAAATGAAATACAGAGTGTCCCAGAAGTCTCCATACAGAGAGGATTGTGTTTGCCACCACCACGTCAGTTGTGCCATCGTCAGTGGATGCTCGTGGACATCCACTTCTTGGTTGGTCTTCGACACTTCCAGTCTTTTTGAATTTGTTAATAAGTTTGGCAACATTGTGTGTGATGTGCTCGCCATGTTTCCTGTTAAAGTCCATCACAACCTTGCAACAGCTTCTCGATATATATATATATATATATATATATATATATATATATATATATATATATATATATATATATATATATACACAGTTAGGTCTGGAAGTATTTGGACAATGACAGAGTTTTTGTGATTTTGCCTTTATACACCACCACAATGGATTTGAAATAAAACAATCAAGATCGAAGCATAGACTTTCAGCTTTATTTTAAGAGATTCCACAAAAATATGGCATTTACCATTTAGGAATTACAGCCATTTTAACAAAGTACATCCATTTTCAGGGGCTCACCTAAGCTTTTTGCTATCTCTCTTATAGATATATGTTGTTTTTTCAGCCTAATGAAGGCCTCCTTCACTTGCATTGAGATCTCCTTGAACTTCATATTGGTAGCTCCAGTCAAACAGCTGCCAAATGCCAACTCAATACCTGATATCAACTCCAGACCTTTTACCTTCATTCATTTGTCTTGAAGTAACGAGGGAATGGACCACACCTGGTCAAATAACTTCTTGTCAGTCAATTGTCCAAATACCTTTGAGCCCCTGAAAATGGAGGTACTTTGCTTAAAATGGCTGTAATTCCTAAATGGTAAATGCCATATTTTTGTGGAATCTCTTAATATATATATATATATATATATATATATATATATATATATATATATATATATATATATACACTATATTGCCAAAAGTTTTGGGACACCCCTCCAAATCATTGAATTCAGGTGTTCCAATCACTTCTATGGCCACAGGTGTATAAAATCAAGCACCTAGGCATGCAAACTGCTTCTACAAACATTTGTGAAAGAATGGGTCGCTCTCAGGAGCTCAGGGAATTCAAGCGTGGTACCGTGACAGGTTGCCACCTAATTTCGTGAAATTTCCTCACTACTAAATATTCCACGGTCAACTGTTAGTGGTATTATAACAAAGTCTAAGCAATTGGGAACAACAGCAACTCAGCCACGAAGTGGTAGGCCACGTAAAATCACAGAGCGGGGTCAGTGCATGCTGAGGCGCACAGTGCGCAGAAGTCGGCAACTTTCTGCAGAGTCAATAGCTACAGACCTCCAAACTTCATGTGGCCTTCAGATTAGCTCAAGAACAGTGCGTAGAGAGCTTCATGGAATGGGTTTCCATGGCTGAGCAGCTGCATCTGAGCCACACATCACCAAGTGCAATGCAAAGCGTCGGATGCAGTGGTGTAAAGCACGCCTCCACTGGACTCTAGAGCAGTGGAGACATGTTCTCTGGACTGATGAATCACGCTTCTCTGTCTGGCAGTCCGATGGACGAGTCTGGGTTTGGCGGTTGCCAGGAGAACGGTACTTGCCTTGCATTGTGCCAAGTGTAAAGTTTGGTGGAGCCAGGCCTTCTCGTCCAACATCAATGCCTGACCTCACAAATGCGCTTCTAGAAGAATGGTCAAAAATTCCCATAAACACATTCCTAAACCTTGTGGAATGCCGTCCCAGAAAAGATGAAGCTGTTATAGCTGCAAAGGGTGGGCCAACTCCATATTAAACCCTACAGGTTAAGAAAGGGATGTCATTAAAGTTCATGTGCATGTAAAGGCAGATGTCCCAAAACTTTTGGATATATATATATATATATATATATATATATATATATATATATATATATATATATATATATATATATATATATATATATATATATATATATATATATATAGATAGATAGATAGATAGATAGATAGATAGATAGATAGATAGATATAAAAGGTGTTAATTTCCCCTATGCATAGACGCTTTTGGGACACACTGTAAAGTGAACTTAAAAATAAAATTAACAAGAAAACAAAACATAATATGAAAATATAGTGGAAATATAGCAGAAGTACAGTTGAAATACAGAAGAAATATAGTTGAAGCACAGTAGGAGTATAGTAGAAGTACAGTAGAAATATAATAGAAGTATTGTTGAAGTACAGTAGAAGTATAGGAGAATTACAGTAGAAATATGGTAGAGGTATAGTAGAAGTATAATAGAAATACAGTAGAAGTATAGTTGAAGTACAGTAGAAGAACAGTAGAAATATAATAGAAGTATTGTTAAAGTACAGTAGAAGTATGGGAGAATTACAGTAGAAATATGGTAGAAGTACAATAGAAGTACAGTAGAATTATAGTTGAAGTACAGTAGATGTATTGTAGATATATAGTAGAAGTATAGTTGATGTACAGAAGTAAAGTAGAAACATAGTAGAAATACAGTAGAAATATAGTACAAGTACAATAGAAGTATAGTTGAAGTACAGTAGAAGAACAGTAGAAATATAGTAGAAATACAGTAGAAGTATAATAGAAGTACAGTAGAAGTATAGTTGCAGTACAGTAGAAGAACAGTATAAGTACAGTAGAAGTACAGTAGAAATATAGTAGAAGTACAGTAGACGTATAGTTGAAGTACAGTAGAAGAACAGTAGAAGTATAATAGAAGTACAGTAGAAGAACAGTAGAAGTATAATAGAAGTACAGTAGAAGTATAGTTGAAGTACAGTAGAACAGTAGAAGTACAGTAGAAGTATAGTAGAAGTACAGTAGAAATATAATAGAAGTATTGTTGAAGTACAGTAGAAGTATAGGAGAATTACAGTAGAAATATAGTAGAAATACAGTAGAAGTATAATAGAAGTACAGTAGAAATATAGTTGAGGTACAGTAGAAGAACAGTATAAGTACAGTAGAAGTACAGTAGAAATATAATAGAAGTATTGTTGAAGTACAGTAGAAGTATAGGAGAATTACAGTAGAAATACAGTAGAAGTATAATAGAAGTACAGTAGAAATATAGTTGAGGTACAGTAGAAGAACAGTATAAGTACAGTAGAAATATAGTTGAGGTACAGTAGAAGAACAGTATAAGTACAGTAGAAATATAGTTGAGGTACAGTAGAAGTATAATAGAAGTACAGTAGAAGTACAACAGAAGTACTGACAATACTCACCACCTGTCCTGTCCTTTATTGTCACTTTAAAGATGTTGTAGCAATTTTCATAACAGAACAACAAACAGAAATTACTGATCAATCAATTTATGTGTTTGTTATGACTGTACCACAAATAATTGACCAAATATAAAAGAGTATGCCATAAATATTCTTTCATTTTATTTTCATTTGCTTTCTCTTTTCCCCTGTCAGAAGCTATCTGAAGTTTGCCGGAGCTTTGTAAAAAAATTACGACCCACCTGCATCAAATTCTGCAAAAAGCTCAGACCAAAACTACTTAAGGAGATCTTCCCTGGGGGTAACTGGGGCACGTGTAATATGATGGCTATGTGTTAGCTATATGTTAGCTGGACGTCGTCACTCTTCTTATGAATTTCTTACTAATTAAGTGACGAGAAAAGCTACTTGTGCTAATTCTATTCCTCAAACTAAATCTAACAATCCAGAAGTAAACATAGCAGCTAACTCATGAGAAGGTTCGACTTTCCACGCAATAACTTTTACAAATAATAATTTAAATGTATTTAAATCATAAAATTGTAGCTTAAATTAGTGCTTTTATTTGTACAAAAAAGTGTTTCCTCTCAGTTTCTTGTGTGAGATTTCCAATTTCAAATGCTGAATATTAATAATAATAATAATAATAATAATAATAATAATAATAAAAATAATAATAATAATCTGGGTGTTAAGTAAAGTATCTTTATCTTTCTTATATATTTTTCTATATATTCCTTAACTGTTAATTGTTAGCTTTTATCATTTTTTCATTTCATGTCATTTTTGTAAAAATAGATTTTTAAGTAAATTTTCCTATTGGCTATAATTTTTGTTGTTTTATGAATTTGAAGCTCTTAAGATTTTGAATAATGTCCTAATGCATTACTGAATGACACATTTTAACAAAATTTTACAATTTCATTTTAAAAATCACACACTGAAACCCTGAAGATATTTACATGTGAAAATTCCTAATATAGCGTAATTAATTTGTCATCATTTTAGTGTAATCGAATGAGCTTTTGTCTGTGATCTGTACAATATTAACTAAATATTTTATTTAAAAAATGTATTTAAAAAAAAGGAATTCATTTCCTGTTTTAGTTTCTGCCAAGAAAAACAAAAATAAAATAAAAAGCTGTTTTAACGAAACCCTGAAAACATTTAATTGTGCAAAATAAAAAAAATCAATAATTGACATCATTTTTTCTTGTGTTCTTATTATTGAAGAACTGAAAGATAATTATGCTAAGTGTGAGGCTTCTTATTCAACAGGTATCATGGATGGTGTGAAAGAAAGAATGGATAAATAAAAATGTAAGCATCTTTGAATGTACACTGTACAGAATATTCCACTTATACATTTACGGTATATGAACTTTTCTTTAATGAATTACTTAAAATTTACTCACTTTGCATATGTGAGAACAGTTTGAATGAATCAAACAACCTTCAGTATCTTATTTCTCATCATATTTTTTCTTTTCCTTTTTTTTTTTTTAAAAAAAAGGGATTTATTTATGTTCTTCTACTGTAAGACCTTTAACTGATATTGCACTTGTGAGTCATACATCCCACTGTACCATATCCATACTGTACTCAAACTCTAATTCTATAGTACGTCAGATATCCTGAAAGATAAGTGACTATAGTCTAATTCTGCATTCAACTAGAAGTCGTAATTTGTCATTTCTGGCCAAAGAAAAAAACAAAGAGAATGCCCTCTCAACTCAGAATTCCTGCTCAGAAACTTGGGATGGAGTTCCTCTGAGTTCAGCAAGTGACGTCAAATCAACATGGCGGCTCACAGCATGAACAGTAAACAGCAGCACTTCTTACCTTTACATGAGTTATACTGTATATCCAAGTATCTGCTTTAGATCAATCAACATACAGACATAATCACTGTTATTAAATCTATAACACTGACTCTACAGTTTGCAGCACCAATAGAACCTACGCAGTTGTACAAGTCATGCACTTTTTAGAAGATCCATAACTGACTCCATTTCTATAACATGTCCCATGTTTCTGAAATATTATCTTCAGCGATATTTAAAGGGAGGATTTATTCAAACATTTTCAGTTGTAGTTGATTCGCTGTCTACTCCAGAGTAATTATCTGCAAGTTTTATTAAGAGAGAAATTTACATTTGCATCAAATGTCCAATATAAACCCAGCTTTAACTCAGTCACATGATTAGCTTCATGAAATAAACCTTATTTCTCCTCTTCTCGACATGCAGGTCATGTGTTACTGCTGTACAGAAAGGGCTTTTTTTCTATCCTTACATTTTAGCCACTTACCCTTTTGCAGTTTTCATTAAAGTCGTATCAAGTGGACGTTTTACACGTGCTGTTTTAGCATGACGATGCGCCCGTGCATAAAGTGAGGTCCATATGGAAATGAAATAAAATTGTATTTTTCACACATTAATTGATAGATTAAATACTCATAACTATGTGAGCTCTTTATAAGGGAATGGATGACTCTGACTAAGGACATAACACTCCAGGTTATATATATAATATAATGTGTTATATAATATAATGTGTTATTAAATGCAAGTAAATAAACTGTTAAATGAGGTAGATCTCTGAACATCGGCAGGGGCCATGGTCAGCTGCAATAGAATAAAGGGGCACTGCGCATTCTTTTTCAATGCAAAGAGTATAAGAAATATTTCTTCACACACATAAATCATCCATAGGCGAGCTGTTACTTCACTGTGGAGCTTCCAATCTCTATAATATGGATTTCCTCTGGACAGCAATGGATCTGTGTCCCAGATACACACACACAACTGTGCATCCTCCATCCTCTTTGCAGTTTTCTTTTGCAAGTTTTGCACATTACATTACTGCTATAATATTTATTATACTGTACATAGACTGCTACTTCTTAAGTTTACACTATTTCAGCAACTTCTATTGTACTCTTTGCACTATTGTCACTGGATTCACTTTTAAACAGAACCATGTACTGGTCGGCGCTGCACTGAGATTTACTGAGCCCGATGTCTGTCCCAGTAGTCATTGTTCTGTCTTGTTCTGTCTGCACGTTTGCACTTGTGCACTTTACGTATAAATTATGTAGTCCCTTGTGGTTCTATGTTGTTCTGTGTTTGTCTTATGTAGCACCTTGGTCCTGGAGAAACGTTGTTTCGTTTCACTATGTACTAACTGGCTGTATATGGTTGAATGACAGTAAACTCCACTTGACTTCACTTGCTTCAACACACCACATGCATGACTGGCTCTCAATGACAGGAACCGAGAGCTGCTCCACAGCTACTGGCAGCTTGGTAGTGATGGGACTTGAACTCATGGCTTTCCAGTCAGATATCCAGTATCTTCACCACTCAGCCACCAGGGTTGGATTTAGTGATTTGGGGGCCCTAGGCAAAATAAAGGAATGGGGCCCTATTCAGTGTTTTAACATCAAAAATAAAAATTTTCAGCATACGTTATTTAGCAGTAATAATTAAAAATATATAATTTGCATTAAAAATATATAATTTGCATTTCAAAATTTCGAGGGGGCCCTTGGTTTCTGGGGGCCCAAGACGATTGCCTACATTTGCCTAGTGCTAAGGCAAATACTGTCCACCCCTGGCTACCACTGCCTTTAAATAAACTTTAACCAACCTGCAGCACTTTTTTCATTCAGATATTAAAAAAAAAAGAATGAATGCAACATACATGAGCCGAGACTGAATGAACATAGACTTGTACTTTCAACTCGACTTTTCTAGACTTTGTATGGTAAAACATTTAAAAACAATGTTTTTAGACAATTTTTTAAAAATGCATATTTTATTTCGAAAAATGTGAACAAATGAAGTTATTTCCTCTTTTTGTGTCTGCCAAGAAAAAATAAAAATAAAATAAACCTTTTTTCCATTTTTATATTAAAAAATAATGATACATGATACTGATGAAATGAGAAACAAAAAGCTAAAAGTGTCAGTAAAATGTTCAGAAAGTTGCTGACAGTTTTTTGTTGTTGCTGTTGTTCTCGTTATTTTGCTGCTGAAACACTTTCACTGTGCTGTGGTTTTTCTGCTTTAACTATCAGCACTTTTTAGAAAAACCCTTTTAACCAGAAAAAAACAGACAATGCTCTTCTAGCAGCTGAAACCTCAGCCTTATCTCACTTTTCCTCTTAAAAATGTTTAGATAAATTGCAGTATATTTCAGAAGACTGAGGTGGAAACAAGATGTCACCTGTAATTCAGCTTGGATTTCTGCTCTTATGTTTCAGTGAGTAAATTTCCGTATGATTTAACGCTTTACTGAGACGGTTTGCGATTGTGAAAATAATTTTGGTTTATTTTGTAATTCTGCACAGTTGTCGCTGAGAGTTGCGCTGTTTCTTATGAACCACGTCTGAAAAACGAGAAAGAGAACGAATTGTTGAGCCGCAATGACAGCTCTCCACACGACCGTGAAGATGTCGATAAGGTGGGACTTTTATTTTATAGATTAAAAAAGTATAAAATAATAACACACACATTTAAAAGAATGTTCTTTGACAGTTGTTTAAAGGTTCATTGGATAATTAAAGCATGAGTGTGGAACATCCTAGCAACACTCTAGCAACCACATGGCATACCAAGTTCAAGTGGAGTTTATTGTCATTTCAGCCATATACAAGTACATAGTGAAACGAAACAACATTTCTCCAGGACCAAGGTGCTGCATAAGACGACACAGAACAACACAGAACTACAAGGGACTACATAATTTATACATAAAGTACACAAGTGCAAACATGTGCAGACAGCACAGGACAGTACAATGACTACTGGGACAGACATCGGGCTCAGTAAGTCCCAGTGCAGCGCCGACCAGTACACAGTTCTGTCTAAAAGTGAATCCAGTGACAATAGTGCAAAGGGTACAAGACTTTAACACAAGTAGCTGAAATAGTGTAAACATAAGTGTAAACATAAGAGTAGCAGCCTATGTATAGTATAATAAGTAGAGTAGTAGCATAACCATGTGCAAAAACTTGCAAAAAAATTGCAGAGAGGATGGAGGATGCTCAGTTGTGTGTGTATATATGTGTGTGTGTGTGTTCCTTCAGTCCAGTTTCTGAGTATTGAGGAGTCTGATAGCATGGGGGAAGAAACTAATGCACAGTCTGGTCGTGAGGGCCTGAATGCTTCAGTACCGTTTACCAGACGGCAGGAGGGTGAAGAGTGTGTGAGAGGGGTGTGTGGGGTCATCTGCGGATGCAGAGTGAGGTGTAAATGTCCGTGATGGAGGGAAGAGAGACCCCGATGATCTTCTCAGCTGTCCTCACTATCTGCTGAAGGGTCTTGCAGTGCGAGACGGTGCAATTCCCAAACCAGGCAGTGATGCAGCTGCTCAGGATGCTCTTGATAGTCCCTCTGTAGAACATGGTGAGGATGGGGGGTGGGAGATGTGCTTTTCTCAGCCTTCTCAGAAAGCACAGGCACTGCTGGGCTTTCTTTTTTATGGAACTGGTGTTCAGCAACCAGGTGAGGTTCTCTGCCAGGTGAACACCAAGAAACTTGGTGCTCTTGACGATCTTCACGGAAGAGCTGCCGATATTCAGCGGAGAGTGGTCGTTCTGTGCTCTTCTGAAGTCAACAACCATCTCTTTAGTTTTGTCCACGTTCAGAGACAGATTGTTGACTCTGCACCAGTCCGTTAGCCGCTGCACCTCCTCTCTGTATGCTGACTGGTCGTTCTTGCTGATGAGACCCGCTACGGTTGTGTCATCGGCGAACTTGATGATGTGATTCGAGCTGTGCATTGCTACACAGTCAGAGTGAACAGCATGAGTCAGCAGAGTGAACAGCATGGGACTGAGCACACAGCCCTGTGGGGCCCCAGTGCTCAGTGTGGTGGTGTTGGAGATGCTGTTCCCGATCCAGACTGACTGAGGTTTCCCAGTCAGGAAGTCCAGGATCCAGTTGCAGAGGGAGGTGTTCAGGCCCAGCAGGTTCAGCTTTCCAATTAAGTGCTGAGAAATGATTGTGTTGAATGCTGAACTGAAGTCTGTGAACAGCATTCGAACATATGTGTCTTTATTGTCCAGGTGGGTGAGGGCCAGGTGGAGGGTGGTGGTGATGGCGTCATCTGTTGAGCGGTTGGGGCGGTAAGCGAATTGCAGGGGGTCCAGTGAGGGGGGCAGCAGGGTCTTGATGTGCCTCATGACGAGCCTCTCGAAGCACTTCATGATGATGGCTGTCGGTGCAACGGGACGGTAGTTGTTGAGGCAGGACACTGAAGACTTCTTTGGCACAGGACGATGGCGGTGGCCTTGAAGCAGGTCGGAACAACGGTGCTGCTCAGGGAGGTGTTGAAGATGTCCGTGAAAACATCTGCCAGCTGGTCTGCACATCCTCTGAGCACCCTGCCAGGAATGTTGTCTGGTCCAGCAGCCTTCCGCAGGTTGACTCTGTGTAGTGTCTTCCTCACATCGACCATGGTTAGACACAGCACCTGGTCATTGGGAAGAGGGGTGGTCTTCTTCACCGTTACGCCTTTCTGTGCCTCGAACCGAGCGTAGAAGTTGGCCAGCACATCAGGAGGGAGGCATCACTGTCACAGGCAGGTGATGTTGTCCTGTAGTTGGTGAGGGCCTGGATGCCCTGCCACATGCACCGCGTGTCTCTCCTGGCCTTGAAGTGGTTGTGAATTTTCTGTGTGTGTATGCGATCTGATGGCCCTCGCTGTTCTTAGGGCCACCCTCACCTGCTCTGAAATCCGAGTCTCGGGTCCTCAGTAGCGCACGCACCTCTGCAGTCATCCACAGCTTCTGGTTGGAGTGTGTGGTGATGGTCTTGGAGACGGTGACGTCATCAATGCACTTGCTGATATAGCTGGTCACTGATGTCGGTGATGTCACTGTCAGTTGCCGCTTCCCTGAACATGTGCCAGTCAGTGTGTTCAAAACAGTCCTGAAGAGCAGAGATGGCTCCTGCTGGCCAGGTTTTCACCTGCTTCAGAACCGGTTTGGAGCGTCTGACCATAGAAACTGCCTAGCAACAATGTAGCGACATTCTGGCAATCACCAGGAAAACCACAGCAACACACTAGCATCATTCTATAAAACACCTGTAATACCATTGCAACCACCTAGCAACACCCTATCAAATGCCTGTAATACCATAGCAACACCCTAACAACACTCTAGTAACTGCTTCGCAACACTCTAGCAATACTCTAGCAACCACCAGGAAAACGATAGCAACACCCTAGCGACACCCTATCAGACACCTGAAATACTCTAGCAACCACCTGGAAAACCATAGCAACCACCTAGCAACACCCTATCAAACGCCTGTAATACCATAGCAACACCCTAACAACACTCTAGTAACTGCTTAGCAACACTCTAGCAATACTTTAGCAACCACCAGGAAAACCATAGCAACACCCGAGCAACACCCTATCAGACACCTGAAATACTATAGCAACCACCTGGAACACCACTGCAACCACCTAGCAACAAGCAATCATCCAGAATAGCAGTGCGTATTGCTTTCAGGAAACGCATCTCTAGGTTTATTTATTTTATTTTTATGCAGCAGTACGGAGCATGTTAGAAAATTTTGTAGATTTCACATTTTTTAGGGATCGACAGAAACGCAGTGCAAGCTGAGGTCAGTTATTTCAAATAAAACGGCACATTTGTAGAAATTTACAGTAATTTAAATTAAAGCTAATTTAAAAAGTAATAAATATTAGTAAATGACAGGATAATAAGGTGATTTTGGAGTAAGATTTCTGACTGTACATTTCATAGTAAATTTAAATATTACGAAAAGTTTTACAAACAGCGTCCAGTAAAAGTGTTTATTTATGAGTTTATTTAATGATTTCAACTCATTATAACTCATTTTTTAAAATTAATCAGCATTTTACCGGCAACTCTAAAACTCTAAAATCCTGCCCTAACATTCGTACTAAATATTTTTTACAGTGTGGCAAAGACTATAAAAATATTCAAATCCATGATATCAAAGAAAAACCTCCTTTTACTAATTCCACTGAAATTTTGCTGCCATTTTCAGAAAGGAAAAATCCGCTGTCTGGTTTGTAGGAAGCTCATTAAGAGGACGATGCCTTCGATCTCCAAAAAACTTAAAAAGGTAATGACAAACGTTACGGTGTTTGAGATAAGAATATTTGATAATAGAATTTACGCCGATGTTATGTGAGGATTAAAACACTCGGCGACCAGCTGTTATAGGAAAATAATCAACAACGGGGTGGTTTGACAAAGCGGAGTTACTGTTAGCACCATTTCCGCAAGGATTACAATTATTTATTTATTAAAGAACAACATTTTTAATCGATTTGGAAAGTCTGCAAAACAAGTTAGTTCCTGTTCTCATTGAACATTATAGCAGCTATAAACAGTCGTTCCCTCACCAGCCTCTTTTTATTCTCTCTCTCGAAGACACAGCTTATCATGTATACTGAGAAGATCTGACTGTTACAAAGCCCTGACACTGGAGACTCCTTCCATAAATGTTAAATAAACGTCTCCTTACAAATTTTTTTTTACCATATCAGCAATTTATACACGTCCCTGTGAACGAGCCGTTACTATAGAAACTATAACGTATCAGAACGAGTGCATTAATATAAACCTGTGATTTGCAGCTGCACTACTTGCAGAGCTGCTGTTAAGGAAAATTAATCAACGCCTTCTGACCAATCAGAGATCATAAATTAAACAACCATGTAGTATAATGTTTAATGAATGTCTGTACAGTATGTTAACAAAAAAAAAAAAAAGAAATCTCAAAATTTGCCAAATTCAGCAACTAAATTTAAACGTTTACATAAAAATATGTTAACAAAACAGATGTTTCTGCAATTCCTGATGCAACTCTGCAAAAATGACACCCTGGCAAGAGAATATGTAATACGTATTGTTGTATTTCTTATTTAAAAAAAATAATAATTAAAAAAAAAAAAGATTATTAAACCTATTTTTAAACATTTTTACAAATTTCAAATTCTGTTGGCAGAACATCTTTTGGCAATAAATTTTTTTAAACATTTATTTCTAGAAATTAGTAAAAACAAATGTCTAGAAATAGGTTGAATAGTCTTATATTTAGTTTCTTCTAATCTTATGATAAGAAATATTAGATAAATTGGAGATATTTTCACTTGCTAAGATGACATTTTTTTGTATTTCTTAGTGTATACTCTCACAAATTAAATATAGAAGTATTTAAATAAAACTAACAAGCAATAGAAATCTATCTCATTCAAAATCTTCCTACGTAAATATGTGCGTTTAATTGAGACACTTAATTCTTGATTGTATGTTTAGCGTTAATTGTGATTTTCCTTTTTTTTTCAGAAATTGGATTCAGCATGTCATATTTTCATAGATTTTCATCAGAATTCCTGCATGAAGAAAGCAGCAGAGATCCACAAAGCCGTGATGGATTTTTGGTTCCCTAAAAAATGCCCGTTACTGGCATGTAGGAAATTAAACATGTGTAAGAAAAAACAAATACATCCCCGAGTCCTGATGTAATATACAGTATTTCTGTTGTGTTATTTTTGTGTTATTTTTTTTATTTCAACACACTGAAGCTTTTCTTCCTCAGCCCGTTAACAAAGCCTTCATCACAAGTATCAGGCGTGTTAGAACAGGAATATCACAAAAAACATGCACAAATACACAATTCCATGCTTTAGGGATTAGAAACCACTGTCTTATAAACTATTACTAATGTTAACTTTTGTGTTCAAACTTTATTTACATTCCCACTTTTTGAGATCTACGTCCCTCAATATTCTCTTAAAATAATTCTTCAGCTTGCTAATAGCTGTTTATAATAAGATATAAAGATACATTTCTTTTTTTTCTTTTAAATTTAAAGATTTCCAAGATTTTAAATTTAAATTTTCTTTTTCGTGACAAAAATACATACAAAATCCTTCACTGAAAGAGTCAAAGATGGTTTTCAGCTGAAACCTGCATTTTTTTGAAAAAAAGAAAAAAAAAACCCTGTGTTTAGTGTGTGTTCTTTTTGTGTCAGCGTTTGCTATTAAACTTATTAAAACACGCTTGACGATAAAGTGTTTGCTTGTGTTTGTTTACGTGTTTGTTTATTGTTTACGTGTTTTTGTTTTATACAGGGGCCAATTATGTTTCCACACCATTTATTAACAGGGACATTTTAATATGATTCGTTTATTTTCACGTTCATTTTTCACACGATTCATTTATTAACACGTTCATTTTCATATGATTCATTTATGTTCATGTTCATGTTCATTTTTCACCTGCAGTGCGTGAGGTTTAATTGTTCACGCGAGATCACGTATTATTTAAATGAGGTCACGTGTGTTTGCTTGAATTCAAATGTGAATCGATTTCAGGGCAGAACATGTTGAAATGCATCTTCACGTATTTTTCACTTACACGAATCATGTGTGAAATGTTTCCATCATATCTTGAACTCCATCTCCCCAAAGCCATGTCACATGACTTATATTTTAGTTCACAGTCCCCTGATTACTAATCACACACACACACACACACACACACACACACACACACACACACACACACACACCTGTCTCCCATTCAAAAACTCCTTGAAATATTTATTTATTTAGTTACTTAGTTACTTAATTGCTTAGTTAATTAGTTAGTTATTTAGTTTTAGATGTTTTTGATTTATATCTAGTAGTTGAAATCAGTATGAATGGTACTTCATATCAAGCCTGAAAATAAAATTATAATAACAATAAAACATACATACATACATAACGACCGAATAGATAATAAATAAATGCATAATATATAAAAACATAAATAATTGCATAAAAGTACTTTTTTTTTTTTAAACTGGTATTAGTGTGTTGTTTAGTTTAGTTTAGTTTAGTTTAGTTTAGTGTGTTGGTTAAAGCTGGGATAATAATAGGTTTTGTTGTTTGCATATTTACATTTTTTATTTGTATGATTACATTGTTATTATTTATTTATTATCTTTTTTAATTTTCTTTTGCACTTCTGAGTGAGGGTCACAAACAAGTTACAATGTAGATACTTTTTAAATACTCATATAATCTCAGTAAAGTTTTTGACATATAGTATTAATCGTGTACAATAAATTTGGCATCCATTTTTGGGATTATATTAATTTGGACAGATTTCTCCAAAGGAATAAATGAGAATAAACAGTTGGTTTGAGGTGGTTAAGTTTTCTGAAAATGTAAAAAAAAAAGTTGCTGATGTAGAGAAGATGTGGCTAGCAGTCATCATGGTCAAGAAAGAAAGAGGAAGAAAGACAGAATATATATATATTTAATATACGAGAGAGAGAGAGAGAGAGAGAGAGAGAGAGAGAGAGAGCGAACATGAGAGTAGAGCTGTGGCCAAATTCTGTTGTAGTTGTTCCGCATTACAAAGTTTATTTAAAATAAAATAAAAAAAAACTAAAGAGACCAGCATGTCATCTGTAATTCACCTCAGCGTTCTGCTAATGATCTCAGGTAAGAATTTCATAATATTATCCTAGCTACTGAGTAAATGATTGCACTTATTAACACACACATGCTTGTAGTTTTACTAAATACAGTGGGATCCAAAAGTCTGAGTCGACTCCTGGGTTGTTTAATCAGTAATCAAAAAAGTGAAGTTTGTCAAGATTTATTTCTACAGCAAAAGTTTATTTGTCATTTACAAAAAAAAAAAAAAGCGCAAAAAAACAGTAGCAGGGATGATGACTTTTAACACACCGAGCACTTCATTGGGTATGAGGCATCGTGAGAAAGTGAACAAATGAACCAAAAAAAAAAACTCTTTTAAATAATATATTTTTGAGTAATAAATATCAGCTTGGGGAATTTTTTTCATTTATTTTCCTGATTTCAAACTTTTGGATTCTACCATGTGTATATAGTAAGTAAGTAAGTAAGTAAGTATTTTAAGTAAGTTATTATTATTATTATTTAGCCATATTAACCAGATAAAATTGTGTTTCCATAAACAGCCGTTTTTGCTGAACGTGGTGGATTTTCAATTTATTCTCACATGAAACCTGAATTTAAAAATCTGTCCCTGAGTTCATTAAGCATCATGAGGGACCAACATGAGGGGAACCTAAAAGTAAGTTAAAAAAAAAAATATACTTTAGATAGAACTTTTAGTGTTATGAACAAAATAAAAGAAGTAGTTGTAAAATGTGAACAATAAATTACAAAAAAAAAAAATTCTAATGCAACAGATGAAAATGAATAGAACATACAAATATATTTGTGTAGAATAGTGCTATATTTATAACTTTAATTACTCTATGCAGAAACTTTTCCCTCTGTCCTCTAGATAGCTGCTCCGCCGAAGTGGCAGAAGAGCCCAATATTTTGTTGCACTTGCCAGGATTTTGTAAAAATAACAAAACCCAAAGTTGAGGCAAAGCTCCAGTTGGTAAGATATTCCAATTTTTTTCAGTTTCATCAAATCGGTGTCATTTAAATAAGGTTTCCGAGCTCCAGCACAAAATCTACTTCACACATTATTTGAAATTTTAAAAATTTTTCAAATTTCAACATTTTCAGAAATTGTCTGTCTCAATTTCAGATTTCAGAATATTTTTTAATGATGTTTTACCTTCTACACGGATGCATGTAATAGCCTCCATTTGTATATCATCATATCAGTTTAATCGCCAGTCAGGGTTTTACAACCACAATGGATGTTCATAAGAAAAAAAAACACACACACACACAAACTTCTTGCATTAAAGAAGAATAACTTTATACTACAGATCTATCTGTTTTTTTACCTGCTGTTTTAATAAATAAATAAATAAATAAATATATTAAAGTACATTAGAAAGTACCTTAAAAAGTACATAAGTCAGTACATACATGAATTAAAAAAAAGTTCTAAAAAATTCTAAGTACATAAGTAAGTATTAAGTAAAAAAGTAAGTAAACAACAAAGTACATTAGTAAAAAAAAAAGTAACTACTTTAAAAAGTAAGTAAATAGGTTTTTTATTTAAATAAATTATTAAGTAAGTAGGTAAATATGTATGTTAGAAATTAAGTAAATAAAGTTAAAAAAAAAAAAAAGAATGATTAGATTTTATAAATGATGCACTATTTTCAGGATGGAGCAACACAAATGTGTTCAGAAATTTTCTATAAATGTTTATACACTTTAAAATTGTATCCTGCATACAGTGACTTTAAAAATCTTTATTTCATGCTAAGTGGTTCATCCAGTTGGCCCAAATCAAAGTTTTGCTAGCTACATATACAGTATATGTAAGTCACAGATCTATTAGATATTTCACGTATCAAATGTCAGTTATAAGCATTTTGTTGGCAACAGCTCTGTGGAATTAACGGCATTTACTGTTGTCCTTTTGTGAAGTGATCCACTGAAAAGTTTAATGTTTGTTTGTACAGTTATTCTATCATGAACACACACTGTCTTGTCTGTCTCCCTTTACAGAATATAAACAAGTTTTGCAACATGTTAGTCCCACATGTGAAAACTAAATGTTTGGAACGTGGTGTAAAAGTCAAGAACAAGATTCTCAATTCACTTTTCCCTGGAAAAATCCCTAGAGACACGTGTCGGAAAATGAAGCTGTGTCAGTATTAGAGCCATTCCTCTAATGTGGGTTAGCTAAGTCCAAAACAAAAAAAGATACCATTATGTATTAAACAAATAGACGAAGGTTGAGATTGTCTTATTTTATTGCCGTGAAATTAGCAAAATGATTTGCAAGTGGAACGAAAATAATTTCAACCTTAAAACTATTAGAAATGTCTACAAAAAAATAGGCTTTTTGCAACGTACCTTGGAATTGCATTCTCATAATAAATTTTGCAATGTTAGATAAATTTATAATGACATTTTTTATAATAATTGACCAATAAATGACTTTTGGTCATTTCTTTTTGTTTTATTGATCATTTTTGGTGCTTCTAGTTGTATTCTCATTTTGATGTCTTTGTTTTCTCTGATTTTTTATACTTCAATTTTTGACTGTATTGCAAATATAAGATCTTCCTGAGTTTAAATAATATTAAACTGATTGAATTAACTATAGCATTTGATGTTGTCCTCTTTGAACATGTGAAGTTTCAAAAGTATAAACTGTGACATGCTGTAAAACATGTTGTTGGGGTGTAGAGACATCACTGTAAACATTCAGATTAAGCATAATAAACGTGACAATAAATCCACAAGTTATTTCAAGCGACTTATGAGTCGGTTTATAAACTTAATAATCTGGCTCTGTTTTTTGTTTTTTTTTGTTTTTTTATGTTTTACATTCTGTAAAGTTTAATGTATCAAATCAGCTTGGATACAACCATCTGCCAAGTGTGAATGTATTTAAATATCAATAAAACCTGCATTCATTCTGTAGCCTACTGTACTTCACTGTATTTTTCCCAAATTTTAATGAAATTCAACTATTAATACAAATGATCATTTCAAATAAGATAAGCTTTGTAAAGATGAGACAAATTCCAAGAACAGAAAGGAATTGGTGATTTAGTACGTTTTGTTCAACATAACCCATTTATAGTATTTACTAAAAGACAAAGAAATTTCCTGTACTTGCTTGAGCTTATTTAGTTTGCCTAATCATATTTTTTTTTAAAAAATAAGTTATATTAGTCAAGATGGTTTGTTCATTCTAAGAGAGGCAACATAAAATAAAAGTTTTAAAAAGGCTGGCTTGTACATTTAAACCAAAGGTGAATGTAGTTTTTTGTTAGTTTTTTTAGGTTGCTAATTGCTAATAATTGAATATATAAGAATTATATAATAGGTTTTTAGAATAAACGTTGTTTCAGTAATACTGCTATAAATATATAGAGATATATAGTATAGTCTGATTCAGTGGGACTTTGTTGCTAGGTAGAAAACAGACCAGGAGGGTTGGAGAGGGGGGGGGGGGGGGGGGGGGGGGGGGGGGGGGGGGGGGGGGGGGGGGGGGGGGGGGGGGGGGGGGGGGGGGGGGGGGTTGGGCTTGAGAGTGGAATAATGCTTAAGCAAAAGAAGATCTAACATTATCCCTCTGTGTGTTTGCAGCACAAGAAATAATCTCAAAATGTTTTATTTCTTTTATCTTGCCACGTTTCTGGCGTGTTCAGGTGAGACGCTCAATATTCAGCTTCAATATATAACCTACAAAAGGTCTAAAGTTGTTAAGTTATTGTTATTGCCATGTAATGTTTTTTTTATTTCATCTAATTATAAAGCTATATTTAGCAATATTAAAAAGTCTGTGTTTTACTAAATGAAATGAATAACCACTTAACCTAGTTAAGTTTGCAAACCTTCACTGAGCACGAATTTGAAAAATTGGTCAAATTAGTGGACTACAATAATGTCTTTGTTTTATTTTTATGTAGACTTTGGTCCAAAATGGTTGTTTTTGTGAATTTTACATGTTTAATTGAATCTGTTGGACAATAAAAATGTACTATAAGAAATTAACTCTTGAATCAATTTTACAAGATGGAGTTTTTTTAAACACCACGTAAATCAGAGCATGTCCGATATCAATAATTTACTAGAAACTGGTGGATATATTTGTGCTTTTGTAGAAAAACCACTCACTTACACCTATTTTACAACTTATCCTCGATTTCCCAGAAGCCAAACTTTACTTAATATTCTAGAGTGACATTTTTCATGTTTTACATTTTTGGTCCTTGGTCTAAAATGTCGAGTACAGATCAAACCCTCCTGATACCAAACTCATTTACATGAGTAAATTGTGCATATATTTGTGGGAAAAAGTATTCACTTGATTGTATTTTTACAACTTTTTCTTACATTACATTACTCTTTTTACCTTACATTTTTCATAATGTACTTTTTTTTAGTCTTTGGTTTAAAATTTGAATGATACATGTTATATGTATTAGACATAAAAACTTGTTATATGTGTTCAGACATAAGAAGCACAAGAAATTACTTTGAAATGGAAAGTACCAAGAATTGGTGTAAGAATAAATAACATCTGATTCAGAACAAAGAAGGCTATAATAATAATATATCATTAAAATTGAATAAATTTGTGAATTTATGGAGAAAACTTTGATTAATATTACATATCTTGAGCATACAAATATTCCCTCATGCCACCAAATTTAAACCTGTTTTTCCAACACGTAATTCTGTGGGCATTTTTCTTTATTGTGTTTGCTTTTTTAAGGCTTTTGAGGCAAATGCGTAAAGAAAAGAAGACAATTCCAAGTGTTAACACAAAACCTTTGAGTGTTGAGCAAGCAGAATTTTCAGACATACTTCAATATCATGTGAAGATTTATCAAACTGGTAAAACGTCAACATGTCTTAGACATAAATAATGTTTTCTTGAATGATATATCAGCTGAGTTTTTTGCTCTTTATGGTGAATTTGAATGTAGTGGGAAACCTTTAGCAAATGTACAGTCTTACATGTTTTAGGGTTATAACTTAGCAAAGGAAGTTGTTACCATCAGGCAGCAAAGCACTTAAAAGCACTTTAAAACCTTAAAAAGGTTTTAAATGATGATCAGAGAGTAAATCTAGCTTGATTTGTATTTGCAGTCATTGCTCACGGTGAGTGCTGTTCCAATGAGTCTGATCTACAGCGGGAGATGGAGAAGGTAAAAGCGAGTCTTCAGGAGGCTGTGATGGGCGTTTATGAAAACAGCACATGGGTAAATCTGAAGAGTCACAAGGTTTTGTTCTTAAATAAGAAAACAACTCTTTGGGTCAACAAGACAAAACTCTGATTTGTGTCATATTTCCACAGAATCTGCCATATAAATGCTGCATGTGCAAAGAGTGGGTGAGGGTGGCGTGGTTTCTGATCATGAACGAGATTAATGAGGTAAAATGACCTCACACACGTCAAATACTCCCTTCTGCACTATGTGGAAAAAATCTGTAGATAGGTTTTTAGTTATGTTGACGCAAAATGCATACTTTAACACAATTTGCAATTTGCATGTATCACTAAAACTCAAATGCTTTCACGCTTTGTTTCAAATCTGTACACTCAAGTTCCAGACCAAGTTTGGATGTCAAATTGAGGTGGTACCTCATTGAAAAAAAAAAAAAAGAAAATCCACTACCAAGGGGTATTCCCACCTCACTTTCCATGTTCCCGGGATAGACTCCGGATCCACCACGATCCCGACTAGGATGAAGTGCTTACTGACGATAAATGAATAATTAAGAAGCTCTGATCTTTTCAGATCATTTTGTTTCTTTCTAGAAAAAAAATTGAAATGATCTTCAAATAGATGGCTTCCAGTCACCCAGTACCCATAACAACTAGCAGTGTTATTGCATTTTACTATTCTAACATCATTCTCTTTAGCATTTAGCGCAACACCACGCTTATCTTGCAGTTCTTTCACATGTTTAATGATTATTTTTTCATGCTTTTTTTTCAGAAAGCCAAAAACATATGCAGCATCCTAAAAGGTCTACGAGATCAATGCATGAGTAAAGCGAAGGTTTATCAAAACAAATTAAAGCGTGCCCTTTCCCCCGGCGGTCCCTATGCCATCTGCAAGAGTTTGAAGATGTGCAAATAGATGTATTAATATTCATATTTCTAATTAATTTTCAATTATTCTGTAAGATTCTCTGTATTTCTTTAATTAGCTTTAAAGTTATAATTAAAATGGACTTGTTCAGAGAGTACAGCCAATCATTTGTACACAACTTATAACCAATATAGTGTATTTTTTTTTTTTTTTTGTGATTAATGTCAGTTGAGCCAGAATTTAATATGTATTGCATGTTGCAGGTATAAATGTAACTATTCTGTAGAGAAAAAAAAAGTGTCATTTGTTCATAAAAAAGAGCAAAGTGATTGTCATCTTGGTCATGATACCTGCTTCTGTTTATAGTTCCTGATTTCATTTTTGTCCAGATTCTTCAGAATAAAAAAAAAACTAAGTTCAGATAAAAGTGTAGCCATTGTAGATCATTTATTAGTTTCCTTTATTTTTACACATACAGTGGATATAAAAAGTTTACACACCCCTGTTAAAATGGCAGGTTTTTGTGAAGTTAAAGAATGAAACTAAGATAAATCATGTCAGATCATTTCCCACCTTTAATGTGAAATTGCAAAGAAAAAAAACCCTGCAATAATCTAGTTGAATAAGTATGCACACCCCTAAACTAGTACTCTGTTGAAGCACCTTTTGATTATATTACACCACTCAGTCTTTTTGGCTAAGAGTCTATCAGCGTGGCACATCTTGACTTGGCAATATCTTCCTGCTCTTTCATGCAAAAACATTCTAGCTCCATCCGATTGTGAGGGCATCTCCTGTGCACAGCCTGCTTCAGGTCACCCCACAGGTTTTTATTTGGATTCAGGTCTGGGCTCTGGCTAGGTCATTCAAAAACACTGATCTTCTTTTGGTTGAACCATTCCCTTGGTGATTTGAATGTATGCTTTGGGTGATTGTTGTGCTGAAAGGTGAAATTCCTCTTCATCTTCAGCTTACTAGCAGACACCTGAAGGTTTCGCGCTAAAATCGGCAGGTATTTGTAGCTATTCATGATTCCCTCCATCTTGATAAAAGCCCCAGTTCTGGATGAAGAAAAGCAGCCCTAAAGTCTGATGCTGCCACCACCATGCTTCACCGTGGGTATGGTGTTCTTTTGTTGATGTGCCTTTTTTGCACAAACATACCTTTTGGAATTATTATAACTTTTGGAATTGGTCTCATCAGACATTTACACATTTTGCCACATGGTTTTGGGTGATTTAGTTGAGCTTGGATGTTTTTTGTGAGAAAGGGCTTCCACCCTACCCCATAGCACAGACATGTGAAGAATATGAGAGATTGTTGTCATATGCAGGAGTAATCAGTACTGGTCAGATATTCCTGCAGCTCCTTTCATGTTGCTGTTGGTCTCTTGGCAGCCTCCCTGGTAAGTTTTTGTCTTGTCCTTTTGTAAAATTTGGAATGACGTCCTGTTCTTGCTGATGTCACTGTGGTGCTCCATTTTCTCCACTTGTTGTTGATGGCCTTCATGGTTTTCCATGGTACATCTAATGTTTTGGACATTCTTTTATACCCCTCTCCTGATCGATATCTTTCGACAGTGAGAATCTGTGAGTCTTTTTAAGCTCTTTGCAGACCATGGCTTCAGCAGTCCAATGAAACCAAGATATCAAGAAAATCCTACAGAAACAGCTGGTCTTTATTTGGGGTTAATCAGAAAAATTTCATTAAGGACAGCTTAACACACTTTTAATAGTTTTCATAACGATAGATTAATAAGCTTTGAATTGAACTTTCTTAAATTGACATTTTTGTGATGCTTTATTTGTGAACAATTGTATATCAAGTTTAAAGCTGAACAAGATTAAATAAATTTAAATTCAGCATCATGTGTTCATCATTTTGCTTCTGAAGACAACAAACTGAATGCTCGGTGTTATAGATATAAGCAGCTAATGTGTCTGCGTTGATCAATCTTAAGCAAATACTGTACTTATAGAAACTCATTTAAGCAGTGTTGCTGTTTTATTTATTGCTGACAATGTGAGCAGCCATGTTGGTATAATAATAAATAATAATACATTTTATTTATAAAGCACTTTACATTTTAAAGAAAATCTCAAAGTGCTACAGAAAAGAGTCATAATATATACAGCAATTAAAACCAGCTGCCAACTGAGATTAGCACAGAAATTTAAACTCTAAATATTAAAAGACTTTTTAAAAAGGTAAGTTTTTAGACCCCTTTTAAAACTATCAGTCATTTGTGGAGCCCTCAGATGTTCAGGGAGGGCATTCCACAGGCGAGGAGCAGCGGCGCAAAAGGCTCGATCCCCAATGGTGCGGGTCTTAGTCCTAGGGGGGAGGAGACGATGAGTGTTTGTGGAGCGGAGGGGACGTGCTGAAATCTGTGGGGTGAGGAGTTCTTTAA
>CM040984.1:2633091-2643455 GCA_022985145.1 Pangasius djambal | reverse complement strand
AGGAAGGCCAGATTAGAGTTTGCCAAACGACATCTAAAAAAGCCTTCACAGTTCTGGAACAACATCCTATGGACAGATGAGACCAAGATCAACTTGTACCAGAGTGATGGGAAGAGAAGAGTATGCAGAAGGAAAGGAACTGCTCATGATCCTAAGCATACCACCTCATCAGTGAAGCATGGTGGTAGTGGGCATGTATCCCAAAGGTGTTCAGTGGGGTTGAGGTCAGGGCTCTGTGCAGGACACTCGAGTTCTTCCACTCCAACCTTCACACACCACGTCTTCATATGATAATGATGCATAGGGTCACTGTCATGCTGGTACAGTGAAGGGAAATTGTAATTTTATAGCCTACAAAGACATTTTATACAGTTGTGTGCTTTGTGGCACCAGTTTGGGGAAGAAACACATATGGGTGTGATGGTCAGGTGTCCACAAACTTTTGGCCATATAGTGTATTACATATCAAGTCTTGCTCCTTATTTATTTATTTATTTATTTATTTATCTATCGTAATTGTGTCTTGTGATGGGATGGGGAGGGATGTTCCCTGTCTTGTGATGTAAATATGTAATAAAATGAAAAAAAAAAAAAAACAACCAAACAAAAAACCATGATGACGACTTCCTCGCTCGTTTCCCGCGCATGCGCACTGCGACCCTCCCCGATAGCACGTGTTACCCCGCCCCCCCTTTCCCCCCCGTCTCTCTCCTCCTCCTCCTCCGTGTGTCGTTTTCTCGCCGCGTGCGCGACGCAGACGCACGCAAAGCGCTCCGAGAATGGCGGCCGACGGAGGCTGTGCTCCTTCTTCAGCGCCGACGCTGCCGAGCTCCTTCTCGCCGGGATCGCGGCACTACCTCGCCGTGTGCGCGCAGGACGGGCGCCTGCGGATCTGGAACGCCGACTCGCGCGCGCTCCACCGGGAATACGTGCCTTCCGCGCACCTCAGCGCCACTTGCACTTGCATCGCCTGGGGACCATGCCGAGCGACCAAGGTACACGGGGCGGGCCGTATCCCCAACTGCGCCTCGCTCCCTAACTCGCGCGCACTTCATCCGCTATGACGCCAGTGCGTCTCGCGCACACTACCTAGCGCCCTAGATTTCAATTTGAGACGCGGCGTCAGTTTTTTTCATCCAGGCCTGCTACACACAGCGTGCTAACTTTGCTAGCTAGGACTTATGTACTTGTACAACCTTTATGGCAGCGTTTGATCACTCCTAGTGTTACTAAGACGCTTTTAAATGAACTTCAGCTCACCCGAGACCGCTTTTAGCACACATTTCATCTTGTTGAAGATCATTTCTAGCTAGCCTGGTTAGCATGTTAGCCTTTAGCACCACGTAGTGAAACGCACATGTGTTTCTGGCGCACATGTTCACCTCCGAGATGGCCTCGCTTTTTCTCATCATCACACCGTTTTGTTTCTTACTTTTCTCAGTTTAAGGCCCGGTGTTTGATTAGGGTTTGGTCCAGCAGCTTGTTGTTGGTTGTAAACTAGTTTCAGGAATGATTTGTGCTCAGAGTAACGGTTACTTCAGTCCTGTGTCACTTTCTACACTTTCTAGTTTCTTCATTTGACTTTGTTTTCATGTTTTACTTTTAAACACTTCCACTAGTCTAATACTTTAACTTTGTGATAAACTTAATATCAGACTGTTTAACTCAAGTGCCTGGCTGTTGTTTATTAGTGGGATTTTCTTCTTAAGTTCAGCAGGTGGTGTAGAGCTCAAACTTTTTTATTTTATTTTTTTTCCCTTTAAGTCCAGGAATATTTCATGAGTAAATTTGAAGGGGGAAAAGAAACAGCAAAAAAAAAAAAAATACAGTACGGTTTTAATTTTAAGAGCAATAGCACACACATGAGCCATCATCAGCCATTTTGGAGCTTTCAACTCCTCCAGTGCAGATTTGAACACAAAGTGCATCACATTAACATCATTTCCTAATTAAAATAAACTGAATATTATTTATACTGATGTGTTTTTTTTTTTTTTTTTTAACATACCGAGTTTTGGATTAACTCCTTTGTTTCAACGGATTGCACAGATCGAGCTTACAGCTATGATAAATAATTAAATAATAACTTCAATCAAGTACCAAGGTTGATCTCTAGCATTGTCATGTGATTTTAAAAATCATATATTAATATACACACACACACACACACACACACACACACACATACATGTATATATCTCCAGAGATCTCCTGGATCTACATCATGGTCCCCATTTTGAGAACCGTAGATGTCTTTCAGTCTATCGTTTGTCCCAGCATGGATTAATTCCTCTGATCATTTGCAAATTTTTAAATCATAGCTAGTATTTGGCTCCGTGTACAAACTCACATGTGGCTTTTCTCCACTGATTATATTCAGTAATCGATCTTATTTTACAGAGTGTGTCCGGGAAAAACAGTCAGGAACCGACGGGAATATGTTGAGCAAAATCCTCAAACCCACGATCCAGTGGCTGAGAAGAATGTGCAGAGCGTGAAGGCGTAGTAAATATTAAACCCAAAGCGAATCTCATCCACTTTTACTCTCGACGGTTTCTGAAGTTTCGGACACTCTGTATGTTGTGATGATGTAACTGGTGTCCAGGGGTCTCAGATTTATTCCTGGAGGATATATAGATATTATTTCCTGCTCTTCTCCTTATTCTGATGCTCCTTTTAACTAAATGTAGTGCATTTCCACATGAAGTATTTAGATTCACAATTTAAGAACTGTACCACACACACACACACATCGGCCCCATGATAAAATTCTTACTTTGCGCCTTCTCAAGGATGCTTTAATAGAAAAGAGAGAGAAAATAAAGACCAGTGTTTTAAAAAATCGTGAAGCGTCACCCATACGATGATGACAACGGTGATGATGATGATGAACGTGTAAAGGAGCAGGAGAGGAAAATATTACGTCTCCCAGATATTGTCCATGAGCCACGACGTTATAAATACAGACATGTGAAAGTATCAACGTGAAAGTTTTTTTTTTTTCTTTTTAATTAAAAGAAGGCTGAAAATCGGAGGAATAGAGACTCGCGGAAACGACGCTGAATCGGCTGTTAGACTTTCTCTTCATCACACGTGATTATCATTCAATAAATGTTTATTAAGAGAAGTGGACATGGAAAGATCTTTTGAAAAGGTTTTAAAAAGTAGTCTGGATGGAGAGATGTAAATTTTATATTATATATATCATTTTATGTATATATATAAATGATAATTGAATGCATTTTCACTCTATTTAGGTGCTCTGTCTTTTACTACAACAAAACAACAATCTTTTTTTAAAATGACAATGCTGCAAAAAGCCCCCCCCCCCCCCCCCCCCCCCCCCCCAAACATGTCCAAAAATGATTTAGATAAAAAAATATTTATTAAGAAATATTTAATAAGGAAAAGCAGGAGGTTAAACTGCTTTTACACTCCAGGGAATTGAGTCGTAATGGAGTTGACGTCGTATTAAAGTCCTGATGCAGGCTACGGTGCTCTGAGAAATGTGTAGTGATGCGCTTCTATGATAAATCTGTGCCATATCAGGGTGAGGAGATCAGCAGCCCGGGCGCCCGAGACGAGAAGATCTCATAGTTATCCGTTTTTTATTTAGAGTTCGACAGATTTAACAAGAAGAGAAGGAGGGAAAAAAACTACTCCTTATTGACTTTTGTAGAGCAAAAGGTCTCGTTCTGGTGATGGATAAATTAGCGTGAACGGAGACAAATCCGAGGAAAATGAAATACACCACAAAGCCGTCGTACAACTCTCCTGCTTTCTACACACGGCCACGTCACACGTAAACGTATCGAGCGTAAATAACATCTCCAGACTCTAATACGCTTAATGCGCGACGTGAGGAGAAAACCTCGTAGCTCATAGCTGAAATTATCACCAGAGGCTTGCTGATGTCTTGATGTCGCAAAAACATAACGTTCTACAGTATTGTAATAAAGTCCGATTATTCAGGTCTCACACACACACACACACACAGGTACGACACGCAGTGAAATGCCTTTTCCGACTGTCCGGTGACACAGAATAGAATTTACATAAACCAGAGGTAGAGAAGGAACAGTATAAAAATATAATATAAGGAATGTAAAAGATAACAGTATGAGTGTGTTTGCTATATTTGTAATGAAGTGCAGATGTTTGTGCAACATCAGGCTGAGATAGTTGGAATGAAATTGGCCACACACACATACATACATACATACATTATGTATATATGTATACATACACACACGCATCTACATTTATATATACATGTGTGTATTTGTGTGTGAGTGCCTATATTTAACTTTTATACCTGTATGGTGACTTAAAGTGGGATTTACTTACATAGAAAAAGAAAAATATAAATGCCAGCAGGAACTGTATAAAGTGCAGAAACGTGCAGTCATACCTGCGATTCCAGCAAACTGGCTCCACGTACATTATTACGTTAAATTCTCCAGGCAACCAAAGCACATCACACTGGAGCTTTTACTCCCCGAGTTGGGTCCGATAATAGGTTTATGATCTCTCCAGCCCTGTTGTGTAAAGTGTGTTTATCTCAGTAACGTGTGTGTGTGTGTGTGTGTGTGTGTGTGTTTATAGGAGGGGCCTCAGAGGAAGAAGAGGAAGTCGGAGGCGGGTCCGGCGTCGGCTCAGCAGTCGGATCTGTTGGCTCTGGGCACGGCAGCCGGCACCGTCCTCATCTACAGCACAGTGAAGGGAGAGCTCCAGTGCACTCTGGTACGACCCGGCTAGGATTTCAGTACTTTTCTTTTTTTTTTTTATTATTTTATTTTTATTACAAGTTGCCTAACTCCATTAACTGGCGTGTCTCAGTTCGCTTTCTTCTCTAGTGCCAGTATTAAAACCCTAATGATGAACTGAATATTTCACTCGTTGTCTGTTAGATTTGTTCAAGTTTGTGTTTTCGCATTTGGACCTGCACCAACATTCATTCTCATTCTCTCTCTCTCTCTCTCTCTCTCTCTCTCTCTCTGTCTCTCTGTGTGTGTGTGTGTGTGTGTGTGTGTGTGTGTGTGTGTGTGTGTGTGTGTGTGTGTGTGTCAGGACGGAGGGCATAGTGGAAGTGTGAACAGCGTCCAGTGGCACCCTGAAGAATCTGTTCTGTACAGCGGCTCAGACGACACACACATCGCAGAGTGGGACCTGAAGACGGGCAAAACACGCTGGTGAGTGGCAGGAGTGTGTCTTCTGTCTAATATTAATATAAATATAAAATAAACATGCATAATACTTTATTTATTAATTAACAAATTAATATTTATTTATTTTTTTGGTACGAATGAATAAACTGTTTTGTTTTAGGTGAAATATATTTTAGGGGCTGATATTCATTTACAGCTTGCATTAAGCGAATATAATATTTAATATTAGAACATTTATAAAAAAAAAAAAAAAATAATAATAATAAAGTGCTTCAAACCAAAACTGAGTGAAGGACACTGGCGACAGTCGTCACCTCAGGGTGTGCGCGAGAGCGAGTGAGCCAAACTATTTGACGGAGTGCGTTGTGCTTTTTGCCAACTTCGTTGTTCAACCTCGACGTGTTCTTACCTTCATTCCTACGTTTCTCACAAACACTGAAAAACGTTTGATTGGATTTACTCAACACGTGATCCACATTTCTACAAATCCAATGACGGTGCGGATGGGGCATTGTGCCAGAAGTGTTTTTATTTAATTTTTATTTATTTATTTATTTTTAAGTCATGGTTGCGTCAGATATGCACTTACATAACAAGAAACGCTATTATTGGCAAGTTCAACAAGATATTTTCTAATAATCGGCTGAATATCGGCTCCGATAATCGCTCGACTTCTAAAACTGAGTATATCAGGATTTTTACACACACTTAGTCGATTTATTCTGAGCTCGGTCTGATTTGTTTTAGAATTATTATTAAATCACCTCTTTATGCATGAGGCTTGTGTGATCTAATGCTTTCTACCACAGTACAGATGAATTCTCGACTCTGATTGGTCAGACAGTCGGTGTTATTTTTATGTAACCGCACGGCTCTTAACATGCACGATATATTAATATTAATGCGCTGATTCTAGTACGTTATTGTTTCTGTAGTAACAGCTCGTACACAGGGCTCCACATAATCGAAGACTAATTTAAAAAATGTTCTATGACAAAGGCGTTGATGTGGTGGCTTTGTGTTTTTTTTTTTGGTTAGGAGACATTTCACATTTCTGGAAGGAGTCTCGGTCGTAAGCACTTTGTAACATTCGCTGTACTTTGTGAAGATTCCCAGCACGGGAAAGTCTGCAGGACAAACCAGCTTACGCTTCCCGGTTTCTCTGTAAAATGACAAGCTGTGTTTTTGAGAGAGAGAGAGAGAGAGATGTAGTTGAGGAACTGTTGCTGTAACATAAGTGAGAACAGGAACTAACTTGTCTCTCGGATGTTCCGCAAACGTTAAATCTAACTATAAACTGTTAAAATGCGCAATAAGTCGTTCATTAATTAATCGAACATTGTAATCGTTGGCAAGTCTCTGAGGTATAAGTGGAATAACACGCTCCAGGTCTGATTTATTTAATCGCCTTTTTACGTGATACTCCACTGGCATGAAATCCAGTGCCATTTTCTCTGATCATATCACCAGACATGGCGATTTGTCTATGCATTTTGCGTAGGAGACGTAAACGAGCGCTGATTCTGATGTGTGGCTGTGTGTTATGTTTATCTGTTAAGTAAATGGAAAGCGGACAGAGCAGCGGTGACGAGTCTGTGTGTGAGTCCTGACGGGAAACTCCTGCTCTCTGCCGGAATGACCATCAAAATGTGGGACCTGGAGACCAAGGAGGTGTACAGGGTGAGTCTCTCTCTCTCTCTCTCTCTTTCTCTCCCCCACACATGCGCGCGCACACTGTATTACAGCGTGTGCTTGCTGTATCACAGAAATTGCTTGTTACTGTTAGTTAGTGTCACTGAGGAAGAGACAGGAGGCAGAGCTAGAGGTAGCAGAGCTGAAGATGTTGAGGTTCTCTTTGGGAGTGACGAGGTTGGACAGGATTAGGAACGAGTACATCAGAGGGACAGCTCATGTTGGAGGTTTGGGGGACAAAGTCAGGGAGGCCAGATTAAGATGGTTTGGACATGTTCAGAGGAGGGAGAGTGAGTATATTGGTAGGAGAATGTTGGACATGGAGCTGCCAGACAGGAGAAGAGGAAGGCCAAAGAGGAGGTATATGGAGGTAATCAATGAGGATATGAAGCTAGTGGGTGCAAGTGTTGAGGATGCAGAAGATAGGGATAGGTGGAGAGGGACGATTCGCTGTGGCGACCCCTGAAGGGAAAAGCCGGAAGAAGAAGATGATGACTGTTAGTTACTTATTAATTTATTACCAAACCTTGTGTCTAGAAGTGAGCGTTAGTGTTTGTTAGAACACTTTAGAAGCGATTGTGGCAGTTTAGGCTGCTTCCTGTAAACTGCTTTTCCTATCTGGAGTTAACATAAGATAAAGAACTTGGATATTTTGGTTTTATTACACCACAGTGCTGTTGAATTCTGGATACTGATTGTTCAGAAGGTGTTGATTAGTTTTCTATAACAGCAGCTCTGACAGTAGTGCAGCTGCAAATCACGTATATTAATGTGCTTGTTATTGTTTCTATAGTAACAGCTCGCACAGGGTCTGGTATGGCGGACTAATGATGAACAGATTTTTAAAAACATGCTCATTAACAAAAAAAAAACAGCTGATGATAATTGATATGATTAATTTTTTTGTAAGGAGATGTTTATTCAGCATTAATGGAAGAATTAGTTTCTTACAACAGCATGACACTGTTCTCATGACATAGCCGTTGTCCTGTATGAGATCCCAGCTGTGGTCGTCATGGTTACTAAACAGGCTGTTTCGTTAATTAATGCGACCCCTGGCGTTGGTGATCAGCAGGTCCTAGTGAAACAGCTGCTTCATGAACAGGAGAACTGTTACTTGTGATCACGTCGTAGTATTTATTAGTTTAAAGGAAACGCACGTGTACATTTACGCACAGCACACTTTAAACGAAAGGGAAATATTTACCTGTTGTACTTCAGCGCCGTGTTTATTTGAGGCGGATTTAACTGTAATTATTTAAACTTTTACATTTCTTACAGAAGTTCACAGGTCACTCGACCACGGTAACGACCCTGTGCTTCGCCACGACCCGACCCCCGGACAGCGACGGCCTCTACTTCCTGTCTGGAGCGGCTCACGACAGACTGCTCAGTGTGTGGTACGCCAACACCTTTACACGTTACTCTTTACACTTACGGTGCGTCTCAGTCAGCTCCTTAGTTCAGTAGTCAGGCCGCTGATCAGGGAAGCGGCCATTTTAAGGGCTGTCTCAATCGCAGAATCCTTCCAATGCACTGGAACGTTCGCTCCCTTTATAAAAAAAATAAAAAATCCCACAATGCACCACAAAAACCATCAGTGCGCACTGTGTTCCCTTACTGGCAATCATTTCATATTTTCTGAAACCTCTCAGCTTGAAAAAAGAAAAAAAAAGGCGGGCAAGCTCTCATCTACAAACTTATCGTTGTTGTAGCTCTCAAATGATATGATAAACGTAAAAATCACTAAGGTAAGTTATTTGACGTTCTATATACGATTTGTTTGAGTCTAACGACTATTAAGTGTTTAATGATTTTTTAAAAAATCCACTAGCTAGAGTACGATCCTGCTTGAAGTACCATGACAGAAACGCGTGTGATTAAGCTAACACTTTCATACGATATATAATGTCAGAAAGATATCAGTCCTCCCTGTTGCTGATAAACGCCAGTGATAACGTTTTACAACGCAAGTACGTAGTCACGTCGCGGGAAATCGAGTCATCGGTGTCCCAGTGTGTAGTGAGCCAGAGTCTTTACCAGCGCCCGAACTCGTCTACACGATCTACTGATTCACCACCGGGGGAGCCGATTGAGACGCACCCTTAGTTACCGTTGCTATGTAGGTCAAGCTTCTGAAAAATCATGGTCAGTCAGATACGGTGGAGAAATATTTTGCGAGTTGTGAGATTGTCAGCGATGCGTTTAGTAAGAAGGAAGCAAATGGAGTTAAATTACTCCAACAGACTCGCACCAATAAAACAAAGAGAAAAGACTCATGAGCTGTCAGTCAAGGCTGAGATAAGTTCATGAGGAGTTAAAGCGATAAAACGCTTCTTGTGATATAAGAGGAAAAATGCGTCTCGGCGCTAACAGCAACCAATAACACTGATTTGTATTTAAATCCAAAATGAAACATTTCGGTTTAACAGGCAGGTACGCTCTGACGGCAAAGACAAGAACTCGGTGGTGTCGTTCACGCTGACAGACGAACCCCGACACATCGACCTGCAAACATCCAACAGCAAAGACGAGGTGACAACCTGTACACTCTGTACAAGTTATTCTTTTTCTTCAAAATTTCTTGATTTTTTTTTTCCCCAGCAGTGCCATTAAACGTTTGAAACTTTTCCAGGCGGTGCGGTTAGCGGTGGTGTGTAAGGACGGGCAGCTGCATCTCTTCGAGCACTTTCTCAACGGGTGAGTGTGTACTGAGTGCGTTTGTTAAAAAAAAAAAAAATAATAAAATTAAAGGATGTCTGTCTAGCAGTCACACAGCATCCAGAGGTTGGAATTAGCGAAAGTTGTAATTTTGAATAGTGTTAGATGAGTTCCTCCGTCTTGCCGACAACGTTAGAGGAAACCTCGGACATCAGAAACGTTAACGAGTTGTGTTTGCGCGAAGATGAAATCGTATACTTGTTTGTTTATTTATTTTTTTGTCTGTACTGTTGCTTTAAGGCATGAAAATGTTTTGTGGTCCAAAAGTGAGAACCAGCCTCTTAAAATTTTCATGTAAACACTTCATTCTTGCGTGTAACTCTCGTCTCGTCGCTGTCGTTTTCCCGCGCAGGCCGTGTAAGAAGCCCCTGTCCCCGGTGTGTTCAGTGCAGGTGTCGAGCGGCGGCTCTGGTGAAGGTGCCACCCCGATGCCCGTCTCCCTGCTGGCTGCCGCTCTGTGCTCAGACAGACAGAGTGTCATGCTGGCGTACGGGAGCCACTTACAGCCCGTCATAGAGAAAACGGTAAGCACCTAGAGGCTGATGCAATCCGTCGCTCTCGCAATTCCAAGTCAAGGAACTCTGACAGCATCCACCTTTCCCGAGTCGTCTGACGTGAGCTCACCCGACATCACGGCAATAGGAAGGCGCACGCCGTTAACAGATTTGCCTCGACATGTAGCTTTTGTCTTTGGGGGGGTAAAAGGTGTTTTAACAACTTTGTAAGTTTATATTTGTAACGTAATTCCATTGATTTCAGCCCCGTTTCACTGCCGTTATTGGA
>CM040984.1:2611117-2632991 GCA_022985145.1 Pangasius djambal | reverse complement strand
CCCCCAATTTCCTAATTAATGCAGAAATAATTTGTTTAGAGTATTTTTATATTTCATGTTCAGATGACTATCCATACAAACACGACCCTGCTCTGGGCATCCACTGGAAAGTGTACTATATTCCGAGTACAGGGGAATTGCAGCATTAAATCGGACAGAAGCAGGGGATTGTGGGAATCTGGCACTGGGGAAAATAATTGCTAGTTACTCATTGTTAGGTGTTACGTGAGCTCGCAAACAGACAGAGGAGATGGGAGAGAAGAAGGGGATGATGGAGATGTTTGCTAACTCTGTGTGTGTGTGTGTGGTTTTTTTCAGCCCATCAACACATCAGAGAGGCATGTGTGTCTGATCCGAGATGTGCACACGACGCTGTCGCTTTCTGTCGACGCTGCCGTCACAAAGGTAAGAAAATCACCCCCCTTTTTTTTTTTTTTTGGATCTGATTTTATTTTTATTGAAAAATCTGCTCTAATCGTCTGGAGGAACGGCTTATTGGGTTAAACCGTACTCCTCTTTCTACTTATTCTGAACTACATGAGGTTACTGAGGTTATTTTAGCATGAAGGTGGTTATTTCAGTCATGAATGCTTTGCAGCGGCCTGTATTTGAATTATATACGCAGGTTTTGAAACATCTTGACATGGCCTTTTTTTTAAATTTTTAATTTTAATTTAATGGCAATCGATCTCCGTTTCCAGGTGAAGACGCCCATCGTGAATGAACAGAAAAGCAAAGTTTTAATACCAGGACTTCCTGGGCATCAAGCGCCAATCAAAGCCACTCCCAGCCAATCGGAGAAGAGGAAGAAAGGGGTTGTTCCTACGGAGGTACGTGCACGAAACATACTGAACTTGGGCTTTTGTAAATCCTCATGATGATGGATCGGTTAGGACACGCGCTAGACTTTACATATATATATATATACCCACATACATACATACATACATACATACAAGTGAGCAGTTAAGGGCCTTGCTCAAGGGCCCAGCAGTATAACTATACTAAACAGCAAAGTGGGCTAATATTTTAACATTGAAATTACATTTTCTAATAAGGTAAACCTTTCGTATTGTGCTTTTATCACGATTTTTTGACAAGTGTAACGTTTCTATATGTTAGACAGCATAAAGGCACAATGCATTCAGATGAGATTGTGTTTACTGTATTTATGCGAAACAGTTCATACAAAATATGTGGCAAAAATAACATGGGGGGAAAAATTAGTCGTTTGAATTTGGAGACACTCGGCCGAAACGTACGAGTTAAATCCGAAAGCCAGAGAAACCGGTACGGAATTTGGCTCTATGCCTTATTTATTTATTTACTTACTTACTTGCTTATAAGTTGTACAAGTTTTGAAGTAGTTGAATTTTCTAAATGATTGTCTAAAACATTATTTTAACATTATATTTTTGTTTATTATTAGAAATGACTTTTTAAAGTTATTACAATAATGTATTTACAAAACGTGCATTTATAATAATTTTTTATGTTTTTTTTTAAATAAGTAATTTACGTTTGTCATTTGAAACGAGTCCATGCAAGCAACTGTATTAATGTAAATGAATTTTGAAACTGAAAATCCTGGAGAAATCTTTTTGTTGTTGCTGAGTAGAGGTTAAGGAGAGCATTGAGAACAAAGGAACCTACTTATTATGTGTAATGTCATCAAAAGAGAATATTAAGAGTATGTTTAGAGGTTAAGGGGCCAAAAGTGACTCTTAATTGACTCTTAGCTCTCTTTGTGACGCTCTCTTTCTTTTTTTTTCCTTCCCCCTCCTTCTCATCTTGTCTCGTTGTCTTGTAGATGTCGATAGAGGAGCGGTTGGAGCAGATCGAGCTGAGCACATCAGGCGGTAAAGGAGAGAGTAAAGGAGCTGCGGCTTCGCTCCAGACGGACAGCTTCGCCGTTCTGCTCGTTCAGGGCCTCGAGAGCAAAGACGAGAAGATCCTCAATGTGAGTCGACGTCTGCTGTAACTCCATGTTAGCGGAGTGTCAGTCAGAGTGGTACACAACGTACGGCCAATCACAGTGACTGTACATAAATACTAAATCGCAGAAATCCAGCATGCTACGTTTGCAAAAAAGAAAAAAGAAAAGAGAGAGAAATATTATTGTGATGATATTTTTCAGAAAACTTATTCTTTTTTTGATCTCCCTTCTCAGAAAATCTTTCAAACAAAGAAGGAAGCCTTGATTAAGAACACAGTGGCGCGACTGCCTCCTCCGGCTGTCCTGCCTCTCGTGGAGGAAGTGAGTGAAGCGTCCATCCTCGCAACACACACCTGACCTTGTTTTACCATTCGTTTTTTGTTTTTTTTCTTTTTCCCTAAATAACACTTTTGCGTGTTTGTTGTAGCTGTCGAGAAGGCTGCAAGGACATCCGTTCACGTAAGTAAACACCGTTTTCACTTAAAAAAAAGAAAAAAGCACATTTAAGTGTTTCACTGAGTTACACTAATAACAATCGGCACGCACTCTTATTAATCATCAATCATATGATATAGCGTCATGCTTTTTATCTGTTTATAGCTACACTTAATGTTGTAGAACGGCCCAGAGACGAGTTAGATCCTGATATTACTTTTGTTCCCTCATCACTCTTTGTTTTTTTCTCGCTCTCGCTCTCAGAATGTTAATAAGGCAAAAAAAAATGTCGCTTATAGAAAATTAATCAACACCTTCTGACCAATCAGAAGCCAGAATTCAACAGAATGGGAATCCCCCATGCTTAATGAAGATTGTATGAATGATTATCAGCACACTGCTAGTCAGACTGTTCTCATTATTGTTTCCCTTTTAATATTTATTTTACAGGGCGATTCTTATCGTACAGTGGCTGAAGGCCGTGTTGACGCAGCACACGTCATACTTGTCATCGGTAAGCTTGCGCGTGTGTGTGTGTGTTTGTGTGCACGCACCTTGTCTGCTTATTTTTCTACTAAACGTTATTTTCTCTCCCTGCTTCAGCTCCCAGACCTGGTGTCTCAGTTGGGGGCGCTCTACCACATGATCGAGAGCCGGGTGAAGCTGTACCAGCAGCTGACGAGACTCCACGGCAAACTCTACCTGCTCATGACGCAGGTACGTCTCCCTGCTTTCCAGCACGTGTCTGATGAGATGCGTCACACAGACCTCTCGGCTTAAAAGGGCAGTGTGAAGTTTAGATGTTTCTGAATATTCAACACTTTACAAGCAGAAGGGAGAGAACTAGGCATGATGGCTGTTTTTTTTTTTTTTTTTTTCCTTCCCTCCTCTGGTCTGTGTGTATTTTAAATCGGGTCAGTCCAGTAACAGTGTTAAAAGCTATAATTATTTTTCTACCCCTTTCCACGTTTAAATTGACTTTTGTTTATAACTGAAACCTCTAGTTAATATGCGAAGCAGGAAAACCCTTCCGGTGGTCATTTTCTGCTATATATAGCTGCGTGGGAATGTCCGGAGTAGGAATGACTCGGGAGACAGGCGGAGTTTTAGCTGAACTCTAGGCTCGCTTTTATTCAGCCCGTGCTTTCAAAAACTCGAGCGAATCCAAAGCAACTCCGCAGATTTCAACCCGTCAAGTTCAAGGTCACACTCCATGGTGTGTGTGTGTGTGTGTGTGTGTGTGTTTCTCTCACATGCACCTCCAGCTATATCGCTCGCTCTCTGTCTCTCTCGCTCTCTCTGTATCTCGCTCTTGCTGGATAAAAGAGTCACTAAAAGCACAGACACACATAAGTAGACTAGCGATAATAAGACACAGGTGAGAATCATCACTCGTTCCTCTCCGTCCACAGCTGACCCTCGACCACGCCCACGCCGCCACACGCTCTTCTCCACTTTGCTGACGTGCTATCTGATTACAAACTGAATTGATTAGGCTCATATCCATTTCGCTGTGACGAATCGTGAGGAAATCACACTTAGCTAGTGAGGTTTTAGACATCTTTAGGCGGACTGATTGTTTTTTTCTTTTTCTTTTTCTTTTTTTTCTTAACTGGTTCCTTGCACAATCTTTGCAGGCCGACGCCAAGACAAGGTTAGCAAGTAACCTAAACGTTTCCGTTTCATTTTGGCCGAATGTGCCCATGTTTCCTTAACTCAGAGATAAAGCCCTTAATTCTGGTCATTTTTGGTTTCCCTGAATTTCCAGCAAGATGTTTTCCCCCGACTTGTATTTCAGCTGCTGTCACTTAAACATCATGACACACTGTATATTGTGAAAATGTCTTTGATGATATTTGTGCCTGTGGTTAATTCTTCTGAAAGTAGCCTTCTGAAGATGGTAAAGTAGAAATCCTTTCCATAACTTTATTTTTCCACTAGGTGGCGACAAGCAGCAGTTCCCACAAAGTAGCCGACCTGGACCGCAAAGCCAAACTGGTGTACGAGGAAGGTCAGTCACATTTATTTATTTATTTTAGTCCTTTATTTATTAAAGGTGTGTAAAAGAGCTTTCAAGAGCGTTTAAGTCTCTTTAATTTACGCTTCGGCACACGGCCTGTCCATTTTGTTTCTTTCTAATTTATGAAAGTGCTTTAAACCGCTTCAAATCCTAGATGCTGATTGATGAATCACTTTTACTGTTAAAGCATTAAGAATTTAAAGTGCTTAATTTGGGAACCAACCCTAATATTTCCCCGCGTATTGGCGTATTTTTGCAGAGTCCTCAGACGAAGACGAAGACTCTAGTGACGAAGGACGGCCTGAGGAAGACTCGGATGTAAGTGCTGTGAGATTTGTGTTATGTTTGGACGTTAATTCAAGCACTTTCATGCACATGAAATCTCACGTATGGTTGGGATAATATACAGTGCCCTTTCATAACTATTGGCACCCTTCATGCAGAACAGAAATAAGCCATTTCTCCTGTTTTGAGTTGAAAACTTGAATTATTGTGTGTTTATTTTAGAAAACTGTTTTTGCTCATTATTATGAAGGGTGCCAATAATTCTGGAGGATACTGCTAAGCAAATTTTAAATAATCTTCCTTGTAAAATTACACGAAACAAGCGTAGATGATGTTTCTATATATTATGATATTTTTACAAGTATTTTGTATTGAAGTTTTTCCCAGAAATATGTACATTTTATTTACACAAATCAATCTTTATCTGATTAAATGCAATAATTTGCATACTTGATTTTGAAGAAAAAAACAAAAACCTACTCTTGGATGATGAGTTTTTGGCCCTTTCCTTAATAAAGGAAATTAATATTTATATCATAATGACACGCAAACCAAATGAGACGCTACTTTTATCCACACAAACTGGATATTAGGAAACAGGCTTTTCTGAGATGTATGACCTGATGGGATAGTGAAGTGGGCGGAGCTTGACGCTGTCTTCGTAGTCGTTTCAGATCATGCAGTGGTTAAGAGTGAACAAAAACGGGGAACTAACACTCCTGCTGAGTTCTGATATTTTTATTACTGCAGTTTCAGAGCAGGTGTGTTGGATGCAGTTCATCCAAAAATCCAGAAATTGGTGTGGTTTTGATTTGGATGTCATTTTCTCGTGACTGCACATGTAATCACTCTGCACAAACCTGACATCTTGTCTATAAACATCTGCCTCACACCACCTCCGAGACATTACTGATTGCGTAGAGATTGAAATCGTATGCGCCTGCTCGTGGCACCCCGGTAACACGTCTGTGCATTTCCTGTAACAGAGCTGGGAGGAGGAAGAGGAGGACGACAAGGAGGAAGGGATGGACGTAACGGAGGACAAAGAAAATCATGCGGATGAGGAGGATGAGAGCGACGGAGACGGGAAGGACGAGTCCAAAGCGAACGGCGATTCAGACTTAGACCCTGAGAGCGAAGAGGAATGAAACAGTGAAACAAAATAGCTTGGAAAATTTATATTATATGTTTGTTTTATTATTTTTTTTTCCTGTTTTCATTTTATTGTAAAAAAAAAAAAGAGAAAAAAAATCACAAAAAGCCTGTTTTATAGAGTTCCTACGTGTCATGGACTGCGAGTGGTCGAGCCCCAGGGCGGCCACCAGGGCGGCGACATTCACAGGCTCGGAAGTGAACACAGCGGAAATGTTGGTCTCAGAGCCATTTTACTCGTTCTTCCTTTGACCCTTGACCCCAGACTGGCTGCTTTATTCATCCTTTTGTTGTTTTTTTGTTTTTGTTGTTGTACCTATGGTGATGTGGTAGCAGTGTACCACACCTTTAGGATTTATGGTCCAGGCTTTGCTGGTGTATTGCTTCTTATACAAACCATTATACAAAATCTCACAGTTTCAAGGTTACAGTTCTTAAAAATTACGCCCCAAAATGAGGAATTCACTTTTTTTCCTCCATTTTTGCTACAGTACAGAGATCAGAGTTAATAGCAATGCTGAAACCCTTGTACTGACTTTCTGTGAGCTGCTGCTGCTGAGTTATGCAAAAAAAAAAAAATAATAATCATGACGTGATGGTGAACTTGAGGACAGGTTGTGTCCAGTGTATCACGTTTACAGCATAAAGTACATACCTGATTGGAAAATACAGCAAGTCTGTTATCAGACTGATGCATCCCTGCCATACAGGGAGTTTATTATTTTATTCTTTTCTTTAGGGGAAATCTTGGTGTCCCTTTTGCTTGACTGTATATCCATAAATCAAGTTTAATCAAGAATGGGACGAAACAGGATGTTAGAATCTGCTCCTGAGCAAATAAATTTGAGCTAATTTGGATTTTACTGCAAACTTCCACCCCAAAAAACTTCTGATACTGTGACCTTCTGTCTCTCGCTGCGTTTTTAAGTGTGTGACGTTGCAACACAGACTGATGACTGACCCTGACCCCCAGCTTTTTCACGTTCTGTCCATGAATTTAGCCTTTGTTTCCCTGAACCACTCCTCGTTTCTTTATTTTAATGTGGTTTTTTTTCTTTTTCTTTTTTCTCCCCTTTCTCTGTCCTCATCAGCCCTGCAGTGTTGTTGAATCGTATCCGCTTCCTCTAATGACGGTTTGAGAGTGGAGGACGATGTGAATGTTGCTCAATTCGGTGAATAATAAAAGTCTCTGAGACCCGCGCTCAGAAAAGTTGGTTGCTTTGGGGGCGGGGAAAAAAAACCCAATTTGTCAAGCGTAACCTTTTTCAATGCAAGCAGTATATATCGACGACTGTTGTACAGTTGAAATGAAATAAATTCCTTTTTGTTCTCAGAACTGTTTTGTTTGTGGGTTTATTTGATTCATTTTAAGTCATGCTGTAAAGCTTTGACTGTCAGTTCAAACAAATAAAAAAAAAGATCATCATGGGTCGTATAACAACCTTCACTTATTAACAGCGACTAATTTGTACATAAATTGAAACGACCTCTGACTGAGTGGATATCTGTAAGTGTAGTAATACATATTTGTATACGCAGTGCACATGGTTAGATAAGCCATAATTGTGAAGGCGCAGTGTTCAGATGCACGTTATGGAATTAATAAGATAAGATTGATATAAAGTTATTTAATATATGTTTAATTTGATATGGAGTGAACAGAGGTCTGTAGCTCTAGATTCAGTTCTATATATTAAAAGAAACAAAAAAAAAAAGACAGATAGATAGATCAATAAATAAATCAATAAATCCCAGTTAATGAAATTAAAGGAGTTTTAAGGGTTTTAAAAGAACCCCCCCCCCCAAAAAAAAATAAAATAAATAAATTTGAAATGTTAATGAAATGAAATGCACATTATTCTAAATGACACTTTTACCCTTTAGAACTTTACCTGTTAATAATAATATATTTTATATATTTTTAGATTTGTTACTGTAAACACCTTTATGAAACAACCAGGAAGTACCAGTCGAATATTATGATGTTATATTTATGTATATTCATGTGCACGGACGCAAAAAAAATACAAGAGTCCTCTTTGACTTTGGTGTATATATTTGCTTTGGTTTGTATTTGTGGTTATTCAAATTAAAAATAATAATAATGATCTGTTAAAAGTCATAAAAATCTCATCAGATTTCCGCCTGAGGTGAAGAAAATGTTGTTGCCTTCTTAAATGACGCGCCAGGTGTCGCGCGTGCTCTTCCGTGATTGGTCAGCGTGACCGAGATGATCTGAGACCAGATTCTTCTTGCTCAAACTCTCGCGATAACACGGTGAGAGCTCCGGCTAACTGATCTCGGATCAGCGTGACACGTTGTTGTATTAGGCAGGACTGTTTGATTCTATTATGGAGTCGACTCCGATTCGGATTCCAACTTAGGAATCGATTAAGTCGATTTCACACGATCGTTTTTCAGTTTAATATGCTACACTGAACGATTCATGAACTTTAGGTCAAAGATTTGGAGTGGTAAAGCTATTTAATGTTCGCTTGTGTGCGAACTTTTAACAGCTGAATTTTGCGGTATGGAATCGACTCCAGGAATGGGAGAGTCGACTCTTTTGGGATTGACTCCTAGGCTTCTCATGCCAGTTTTCTGCCTGAGCCAGAGGTTTAGTAATGACTTGTTGCTGTAGTTGGAGTGAGGACGAAGCTGTTTCTACGAGTCTTTAACTTTTCTGCTTTGATTTGTAAGTATTTTCCTATTCCGATCTCTTCTTAAACATATTAATAAACAGGATGTGTGTGTGTGTAATTCTAGCAAAATAACATTGAGAAGTTATGATTTTGCCAACGAACTACATGTGAATTATGTTTTTTTTTTAAAGTAATATTTTGTATTTATTCTGAATGTGTGCTGTGCTTAAAATGTTTAACTTTTTATCTCTTAACAAAGACTTTTTTGGGACACAAGTATCTTAAACTGTAGGGCTTGTACAATATATCATGAGACATTATCAACAACTGTTTAATATATCACGATATGTTAGGATACAATATGCAAAACTATGTACACAATCCATAAATGTCTTATTGTGTTGTGTTTTGATCATCCCAATCCATCTCAGACAGTCCCCAGATGTTTGTAAGTGTTGAAATGCAGATCCTATGTGTGTGTGTGTGTGTGTGTGTGTATATATATATATATACACATAAGTATACGTAAAGTATATATATATACATAAGTGTGTGTGTGTAATCGGCAGCTTTTAATAGATAGTTAGGATTCTTATGCGAATTCCTGCTTTCTGCTCTCTCCATCTCTCTTTCCTGCTAGCAGCACATTTTCATATATTTGCAGGTCTTTGCAGATGTGTGTCCCCGGGCTTGCCAGTTCTCGTAAAGCAACAGATCTTCATTCACTCAGTAGAGCTGATTGTTTAATATTTTTGTTTCCATTTTCTCTTTATTATTCCTTATAACTCGCTATCTTTCCCTGTTTTTTTTCTGCTTCTGGATGCGTATACCTCAAGTCTCAATGATTGTAAGTGCAATTCACGGACTGGACTCGTTTATTTTTGCCCCTTTTTCCACTAACACAGTGCTGTTGGGTTCATGGCACCAGTAAAGCTTGCTGACCCTGCTGCTGCGGCTGCACTGGTTTGAGAGACTTGTCATTATAACCATACGTTTCCTAATGCATGCTGCACACACAACAACATGCATGGAAGATTTTAAAAAGTCGTACTTATGGATCGGAGAATATAGTTTATCATCCAAAGCCAAATCATTCACTGTATAATGATGATATAGACCACAATGACAGATAATTGTCTAGTCGGTCTATTTGTATTTGTTAGCTGCTCAAAGGAAGATGTAGCATTAGTATGAGCATCAGTAATGTAGCTTATGTTTGATGCATTACTCGTAAAATGGTTGTTTCTTCTTTCTCCATTGATTTAATTTCCTCTGTCAGTGTTATCGTCTTATTTTAATGGCTTTCATAAATATAGCTCGACTTGCTTGAGTATGGAGCTTGGAAGCTGACAGAAGTATTTGGATATGAATTTTGCATATTTGAATTATATACACGTAAGATTAAATAAAATTCTTTTTATTTCTGTGGTGTATTTAATAAATTTACGGTCTTGCCAATATTTTTTCTTCATTTTGAAGAAACTTTCTCTGGGAATCCCGGAACCTTCACTTTTGGCCAAATTGACGTCAGTTGTGTATTTTTGAGATTGTATTTAGGGTTTTGATGTTTAAAATCTGAAAACTGTAACCAGTAATTTTGAAATTTTGAAATATAATATGAAAGGCCTCTAGGAAGTTGAAAAAATCATTGGCAAAAAAGTTAATTTATTAAATAAACCATAGACAAATACCTTTATTTAATGTGAAATTTATATCATTCAAATATAAAAAAAAAAATTCATATTCAGATTTATGTCAGCTTCCAAGCTCCAAACCTCCTGCCAGTGAAACAATGCCTTCGCTTGGTTCTTGGTTTCAAAATAATTTTGTTAGCCAAGAACCTTGGGAGACATGCAGAACAGTTTGAGAACCTGCTCCAGAACCGGCACCAGCGTTTTATTGGTGGAAAATGGGTTTCTGTGTTTTATGATATGATCTTCTGTGATGTCTCAGTGACATGTTTATAATTCCCAACCTTTCTCCCTTTTGTTCCCTTTGCAGGTCCTTCGTAGCCTTCTGTGTTTTCTGGAGATCCACTCCTTCACCCAGCGTTCTTTCTCAGGATCTCCGACGACCACTCAGCACCATGAACTGGGCATTCCTCCAGGGTCTCCTAAGCGGGGTCAACAAATATTCGACAGCATTTGGGCGCGTTTGGCTCTCTGTGGTCTTTTTGTTCCGCATCATGGTGTTTGTGGTGGCTGCGGAGAAGGTGTGGGGTGATGAGCAGAAGGATTTCACGTGTAACACGGCACAGCCGGGCTGCCACAACGTATGCTACGACCACTTCTTTCCCATCTCGCACATTCGCCTGTGGGCGCTGCAGCTGATCTTCGTGACGTGTCCGTCACTGCTAGTGGTGCTGCATGTGGCGTACCGTGAGGAACGTGAGCGCAAACACCGCGCCAAGTTTGGCGAAGACTGCAGCCGCCTTTACCAGAATACAGGCAAGAAGCGTGGTGGGCTCTGGTGGACCTACGTGCTTTCGCTGATCTTCAAGATGGGTGTAGATGGTTCCTTTGTCTACCTGCTGTACTATCTGTATGAGGGCTATGACTTCCCAACGCTGGTGAAGTGTTCGGTGACACCATGCCCCAACGTGGTGGACTGCTTTATCTCAAGGCCCACCGAGAAGAGGATCTTCACACTCTTCATGGTGATCACCAGTGTCGTGTGCATCCTGCTCTCGCTCTGCGAGATCCTCTACCTGGTGGGCAAACGATGCTACGAGGGCATCCACAAGCTCAGGGGTTCCAGGCAGGTGGCTCGTGCCACTTCCATCCACAAAATCAAGAACCCAAATTCACTCTTGGATGGCAATCAGCTGGTGGGAAAAGTACCTAGGGTACCTCATACTCGAACTCAAGAGGAACTGGAAAGAAACCTGAGACAAACTTGGGACGAATTCAACAGGCAATTAGTTTTTGGTGACTAATGATGGCATTAAAAAAAGGGCTTTGCAATCCAGTAGTGAGACTGAGAATGAGAACTGGTCAAAAAAGGTTTATCTGAAAGAGCGAGATAGATGCACAGGAACTTGAAATATGTAGAATATAGAGAATTTCACTTAAACTTTAAAGTGTCTGGAAGCAGTTTGCAGACAGTTTGTTCCTCATGCCTCTCAGCCACTGAACACTATCAAGCAGATGAACTGAAAATGGGGTGTAGCTCTGTTATGCGCATTTTTAACACGCAGCTACAAGCTCCATCATGCCTTTTGCTTTTCAGCAACAAGTTCTGAGGCGGTTTGGGCTGTGAATCAACTTCAGCCAGGATGAAAAGCAGGCAAGGCCCTCTGTTTAAACCCAAAGCCACCAGTCTTTCATTCTTGACTCAGAAAAGAAAAGTGTGTAAATAGTGAAAGACGATCGTCCCACACCCTAAAGCAACCAGGAGCAGGTAGTGGTGCTGTAGTGGCTGATTGTGTCTGTCGTGGTTGTTTTTTACCACTTGAGATTCCTTTTTTTCATGCAGTGCCACTGATGATGAAGCTGCTCAGAAATGTAGTTGCGAACAAAAAAAATTGAAAAACACTTGTGAACACAAAACAACAAAATGTTATGTGTATATGTTTGAACTGTAAAAGAGAATGTTTGAGGTACTGAATGCTAGCTCTCATTTCTTACAGGAAATGAGGAATAAAGAGACACTTTATGTGTGCACTTATAAAGTGAAAGTTTCTCCTAAAAAAATGTATCTTCAAAGTGCGTATATCTCAAAATGTTCCTTATTCAGGATCATCGATGTTATAAAAGGGTATAGATTGTCAAATACCCAACAACTGCATGCATGAACAATGGAAAAAAAAAAAAAGAAGGATGAAAACGAGAAACAAATAGTTTGGTTAATTTCATTCATTTGTCAGGAGTGATGTGAGAAACTCTATTTTGAAGAAGGCGCATTTAAAAGTTTAAGCCTGGTTTAAGCCTGATGACAAATTAAACACAAACTAAGAACACATCTGTTTGTCCTTTTGCAACCATCACACAAAGAATGAGTCCCAGAAGCTCCTATTTTTTGGCAGGGCATGTCAGCTAGAAGCCCAGTGTAACTAAAGACAATTCACTTCTCTTGCAACTTGAACTAAAGAAGCTCGATGACTCATCTGCCCCATTACGTCTGAATCTGGTGTGCCTTTGGAGGAAACCCGAAGCCTTTGGCCCACAGAGGCTGCTTCCCGAGGTTTGGGTTAGTCGCTAAGCTTGAATGGCGCTTTTTATGCTAAAACTTCCTTCAAAACATGTACAACAGCATTCCTCTGAGAACAAACACCACCCCGCACCTGCTTGTGAAATATCCATGCATTTTTTGTGTTGAAATATATATTTACATATATATATATTCTTCAAATGTTTACAATCTGTTTATGATCACAACCAATGTTACATTGAGGATGTAAACAAAGATGTTACTGCCAAGTCTGCTGACTTCTTTTTGCACAACTTTAACCACAGGAATTCTGGATGTTATTTTATATACTTTTTTTTTGTGCAATTGTTTTTTTGTTTTTTTTTTTTTACTGCATGATTTGCCTTCCTTGGTTAACACATTTATGTAAGGAAACTTAAATGCAGAATTATTTTCTATATTCCTGCGCTCCTCATGGCACAAGCTGTAGGTTCTCAGGGAATTATGTGCCTTCTAGGTAATTACAAAAATGCTATGGCTTTTTTCTGTGTGTGTGTGTGTGTGTGTGTGTGTGTGTGCGGTTTTGTAAAAGGGGACACAATTCAGCATTTGGAGGGCTAAAACTATCTGTACATGAACTGAACTGTGTCAAAAGCTTGATGAGCAAATCCTCCCGATGTTGTTCAGCGAGGAATGAATTTGTGTTTTTTTTTGTGTGTGTGTGTGTGTGTGTGTGTGTGTTTGGCGCTCATAAGCGTGCATCCTCTGAATGTAAACCAACCTCAGTGTGGATTTCCTCTGTTTGGCGTCCGTCTTCCCAACATTCCTTTTTGTTTTGTTTTTTTGGCTTACTGTGTGCAGCCTGAAACGGTAACATTTCTCAATTAAAGCCAGTTTTGTACTTTATTAATCATGTGTGCTGTTTTATATGTAAAGAATATGTAAAAAAAAAAAAAAAAAATCGGAGCATGCTGTTAACCTCTGGGTCTCTCTTGTGCTTTCATACGTTTTTTTTTTTTTTTCTAGACATGCCTCCCATACAGTCCTCATTTATGCAGAGAGCAGAGCTCTTGAAATGATTGTCTGGTGCAGCTTCACTCCACTCTTAGACACTGTAGTCTGTAACTCCTTCAGAGTGACTGTTGGCTTCACAGTGGCTTCCGGCACCAGATCACCAGTCTCTGTCGTTGTTTTTGCAGTTTTGAGGGACGGTCTTGTCTAGGTGGTGATTGGGTGGTGTGATGCAGCTTCCACTTCCTCACTACTGATCCAACAGTGCTTACTGGGATTTCCAAACTCTTAGATATAATTTTACATCCTTTTCCTTATTTCCTTAATTTATGAAATTCTGTTACCTTACCTCTAACTTACAATGCACCTTAGTCTTCATTTCCACTCCTTTCCTTCAAACTGACAGTCTCTTCAGTGAGAGTGCAACTGAGATGTTGTAGAGCAACAGGTTGTACATCATTATTACATATTTCACATATTTCACCCGTCAGTTCCACAGTAAGACAGCATCCTCGTTAAGACAGCATGTTTCATCTGGAGTTACCACATGCGGGCGGGGGGGGTGCAGGGTCGGCTGAATACTTATGCGTACTTGCTGACCGTGAGTTTGCAATTAAAATACTGACAGGAAGATTATGTGTATTTATCCTCGTTATTCAGACAAATCTGATCAATTCCAGAGGAACTGAACAATTTTGCAAGTCACTGTATATACGCTGAAGTTTTGGAGATCCGAACCTTGGTTGGTGGTTAGTGTCCAGGAGGTGGTGGGTTTGAATCACATGATTTTTTGAGCCCTTTAACAAGTTCCTCAGCTGCTCAGCTGTTGTGCCTCTTTGTGCATCAAGGTCCTACAACCTATGGAAATGATCAAGCCAGCAGCTCGGGAGTGATCACAAAGCATATTCATGTTGATGGATTCAAGGTCTTCAATCCGAAGATCAGAATTTCCTGTTTTGTGGAACGCCCTATTTTCGTTGGACTTGTGGGTCATTTGAAAGTTATGAAATGTTCCACTCATGGCACACCTTCCTAAAAAACACTAACACTATGATGTTACCATGGTAAACAACAGGTTCCACTGATAGCTCTTATCTGGTATATGCTGCTTGCATAAGTATTCAACCCCTTCAGATTAGTACTTGGTAGAAGCAACTTTTGCTGCAGTAACAGCTGTAAGTGTGTTGGGGTCAGTTCCTAACATCTCTGCACACTGTTTGGAATTTTCACCCGTTCTTCCTGGCAGATTTGTTCCAGGTTCTTCAGGTTGGTTAGATGTTGTTTGTTGACTCCGTTTTTCAAACAGTGCCACAGATTCTCAGTGGGATTCAGATCCGGATTTTGACTTGGCCACTGTAGAGCATTGACCTTTTTTACCTTTTTGAGGGGGGGTTGGGGGGTTGTTGGTGCTGGATGCTGGTGGTTGGGGATTCAAGGTCTTCAATCTGAAGATCAGAATTTCCTGTTTTGTGGAATGCCCTGCTTTCGTTGGACTTGTGGGTCATGCGAAAGTTATGAAATGTTCCACTCATGGCACACCCTCCCAGAAAACACTATCGCTGTGGCGTTACCATGGTAAACAACAGGTTCTACATAAATATTACATATTTCAAATATTTCACCAGTCAGTTCCACTGATAGCTCTCATCAGAGACTGTGGGATTTAACCTTATAACCTTCTAGTCATGAGTAACAAACCTCTAATAACAATTTTATCATAGCAATCAAATTCTTTATTTTCACACAGATAAAACTAAACTGTGCCCCTCAGCCACTTCCCTCTATCTCTTTCACTCCTGTATGAAAGGATGAGGGTTGTGTTGCACAGGAATGTGTATGTACGCTAAAGAGAGACGCCCTCTATAACTGCCAGCCTAACAAGTTTTTAAACCCACCTCTGTTCTACTTTCTCTGTCTCCTTTTGTCCTTCCGTCTCTTTGTCGCCGTCTCTTCCTTTAGTACCAGCAGTCTGCCACTTTATACCTAAACGGACACCTTCACCAGGTCCACATGCTCAGAAAAAAAGATACTAACTGTACTGTTTGGGGTGCCAGAACGTCTGTAATGGGGTGGTACCCTCAAGATGTCTTTTGTGCCTTTGCTATGCATCATTCATCTGGATGTGCACCTCTGAAACTCAGTTATTTGCACACTCTATGGAAAAAATAAGGTTCCTCAAAAGTTCTTTGGATAGGTAAGAGTTACCTTGCTGAGGAACTTCTACCAGGAACCATCTATGATTGGAAGACACTCTGTAGACTTTTATATGGAACCTTTAAACCTTTAAGCCCATTCAATGTGACCTTTGTTTATTAAAAAAAAGGGTTCCAAGTAGAACCTTACCTACTATCAATAAACAAGAAAAAACACAAGGTTCCACACGAGTTCTTTGGATAGGAAAGAGTTATCTTCCAGAACAAGGTTCTTCTCGGAACCTTCTTTGATTTGTCAACACTCTTTTGCAGACTTTTATATAGAACCTTTAAACGTTTAAGCCGATTTAACGTGACCTTTATTTGTGCACTCTTTGTAAATAAGAAAGTGTTCTCAGGAGGTCACTGGATAGGTAAGCGTTATGTTCTTGAAGAGGCTCTACTCTGGAACCCTGTCTGACTGGGAATCAGTCTTGTAGACCTTTATAGATCCTTTAATCCTTTAAACTGATTTAACGTCAACTGGATTGGTATGATTCTTAGAAAAAAGCTTCATCACAAGATCAGAGATTGTTCAAAGTAGAACTTCTTCAGGAAGATAACCCTTTTGAGGACTCTTTGTTTATATTATATAAATATAGTTCATCTTAAATGAGTTCAAATGTTTAAAGGTTCTATGTAATGTAAAAGCCGGTAACAGTGTTTCGCAATCAGAGAACCTATCAGGAAGGTGATTGTTATTTGTACACTTCGTAGAGAGTTCATCAGATAGGTGAGCGTTAAAAGAGTTTCCTGAAGAGTTCTTTGAATAGATAAGGGTTATGTTCCTGAACCCTCTCTGATTGAGAAACACTGATGTAGGCTTTTATGAAGAACTTTCAAATGGTTCCCCAAAGAGACAAACCAAAGAACCCTTAATGGTGCTAGATTAAACCTGCCTTTTTTTTTTATTAAATCTTAGAGAAGCAACATTTATCGTTACAGCACCAATTTTCTGGCAATAGCTAATTTAGGAATGAACAGTTTATTATCAGCAGCAATAGAGTTTAGTGTTCCTTCTTCTTCTTCTTCTTTTTTTTTTTTTTTTTTACCATTTATTAATTTGGTAGATTATTTAATCCAAATTAACTTTCACTTGAGACTCCAGTCCATGCTTGTACGGTTAAACACTATGGACTTTCCAGTCTCTAGCTCTAGAAAGTTTTCCTGTTATTTCAATATCTGTCTTGTTTTTTCCTTGCCATAGCCTTGATTTCAACATCTTCATGGCGTTGCACTTCTCCAAGATACACAAACACACACTCCACCTGAACCGCCACTCCCTAAGGACATCAAATGTTCTCTCGTACTAGAACAGACAGGTTCAGAGCCACGCTAATGCATATTAAATCACATGATGATAGATGATGTTTTCTGGGAGACGTGAATATCTCTGAGAAAAGAAAGAGGCACAAGTTAATACATGGCACGGCATCACACAGCAGTCATGCAGGCTAAACTCCAGGAAGGAGTCATTTCTGCCGTTCCCTCGTTTGTGTGTGGGTTTGGACTGAGCAGGTTTTTGTGGTGAGTCAGTCTGGGGCATGGAGATGGTTATGGCTGTGTTTTCATGGAGACGACAAATTCTCTTTTTTCCTGAGGAAGGGAGTGGAGGCCTTTGATGGGGAAAATCCTTGAAAAAGTTAACAGACAGTGCACATAGAAATGCACAACCTACAATGTGCTGCACTGAAGGGTTTTTTTCAGTGTAGATATCTGTTTATACTGGAAAAAATATCATAACATATATATATATATATATATATATATATATATATATATATATATATATATATATATATGAAAACATATACATATGAAAAGATGGAAAAGGTTTAAAGATGAAAATTATAGCTCAAGAAAGGGAAGCTAAAGGTAAAAAGAAAATGGTATGGTAAGTGGTATGTACAAAAGAATTTACTATATGAACACAAAATATTTGAGTATAAACATACGAATTGCTAACAATTTTAGAATAAATTAATTAACAAATGTGGAAAACATACATTTTATATACAAAAAGTCTAACATATATAGGCATATTTATTGTATCTTAAGCATAATTTATAATATGTAACTATTTAAAAATATAAAATGCTGAAGTAAAATATAAAATGCATTCAGACAGTTTAAATATTTCAGATTTTCCCGTTTGCATAGTTTTCCAGCACTTTTTTATTTCCTTAAGTTAAAAACGCACACACGCCCAAGCTATTTCGTTGACCACACCTATCATCTTTTTTTTTTTTTTTTTTTAAATCATTACGTCCTAATAGCTTTTTCTGTAAGGGGAAAATCAGAAGGTTATGAACTTGTGTTGCATAAAAGTATAGAATTAATGCTTTTGGTACTAGGCTTATATATACACACTAGACTTACACAGAGAGAGAGAGAAGGAATGAATTAATGATGAATTAATTGGTTAAATGAACTGTAACACTGTTAAATTAGAACCTGCAGTATTTCAACAAAAACAAACCAACCATGTTAGTGTTCATTTAACACAGGAAGTCTGATTTAAAAAGCATTCTTGCTGTGTGGCACCAATAAAATCGAAAAACTAAACTCACATATTTCCATTTATGCCAGTGGAACAGTAAAATATGGCTGTTATGCACAAAAAAATGGTGGTGTTTTTAGTAACTTGATACGTTTTTTCAACATCACAGAACAATATAGGGAGGTTATACATCAGTCTGGTTATTATGTAGAGCAAATTGAACTAACACACTCATACATTCATACCACAAAGAGGCAGAAAACAGAATGCATTCTTTTAGCCTCTGATTGTCCCATAAATCCTGAATGTTTTATAGTATGAGGTCTCTAAGATCACAATATCAGACAGCTGGCACATTTCTGAATACTGTTACGACAAAGTGCACATCGTCCTTGCATGCAAGGTCTGGGCAAGTTTAGACAAAGCTTGTTTATGAGGTTGATCCTTTTGGTAGAACACGTAGAACAGGACACTGTTACCATGAGTTTATCGAAACAGCTTGGCTTCAAGTCAGATGTGAAACATCTGATCTTGATGGAGTCCTTCTGCTGTTCAAGAAAAAAAGGGGGAAAAAAGTAATAAACTGCTCCTTATACATTCATAGCTGGGATACGCTCAAGGGTACGTTTTTGTACGTTTAGTATCTTTTCGCCTTCGTAGGAAATGAACCCACTACCTTGCACAGTTTACATTTTTCTAAAAATTGTTAGTATTGGGAAATTACTGATTACTGATAGAAGAGGAAATAAACTATTTGCTGTTATAGGAAAATAATCCCCTTTCCTGGAGGTAACAGTAATCACACCACCCTGATTATAACCACTGATTATTTTCCTATAATCGCACACCCTGTTGTGTTGTATTCCTTATTTAATGCAGTATTATTGCATTAATATTAATTCGTCTGCAGTCTGTCATATGTGGTCATGTCAAATTACTATAATATGTGCAATAACTGCTCATTTTACCTTCTTGTAAAATGAGCAGTCATTCTTATGCAACTTCTGATTCATCATTCAAGCTAGACAATTGATCAATTCACCAACTGACTCACATAAATGAGTCATTTAATTGATAATTGAGTTGTCTAGCATATTATTAGGTAATATATACACTGATCAGACATGCCTAATATTGTGTAGGTCCCCCTTGTGCTGCTAAAACAGCTCTGACCGGCCGAGGCATGGACTCCACAAGACCTCCGAAGGTGTGCTGTGGTTTCTGGCACCAAGTCGTTAGCAGCAGATCCTTTAAGTCCTGTGAGTTGCAAGGTGGGGCCTCCATGGATCAGACTTGTTTCTCCAGCACGTCTCACAGATGCTCAATCAGATTGAGATCTGGGGAATTTGGAAGCCAAGTCAACACCTCTGTCATGTTCCTCAAACCATTCCTGAACAATTTTTACAGTGTGGCAGGGTGCATTATCCTGCTGAAAGTGGCCACTGCCGTTAGGGAATACCGTTGTCATGAAGGGGTGTAGTTGGCCTGCAACAATGTTTAGGTAGGTGGTACGTGTCAATGTAACATCCAAACGAATGCCAGGACCCAAGGTTTCCCAGCAGAACATTGTCCAGAGCATCACACTTCCTCCGCCAGCTTGCCTTCTTCCCATAGTGCATCCTGGTGCGATCTCTTCCCCAGGTAAGCGACGCACACGCACCAGACTGTCCACATGAAGTAAAAGAAAAAGTGATTCATCAGACCAGGCCACCTTTCTTCCATTGCTCTATGATCCAGTTCTGATGCTCACGTGCCCATTGTAGGTGCTTTCAGTGGTGGACAGGGACCAGCCTTCGCTCCCCACGCACATCAGTGAGCCTTGGGAGCCCATGACCCAGTCACTGGTTCACCGGTCCTTCCTTGGACCACTTTTGGTAGGTATTAACCACTGCATAGCGGGAACCCCCCCCACAAGACCTGCTGTTTTGGAGATGCTCTGACCCAGTCGTCTAGCCATCACTATTTGGCCCTTGTCAAAGTCTCTCAGATCCTTACACTTGCCCCTTTCTTCTGCTTCCAACACGTCAACTTCAAGAACTGACTGTTACTGCCTAAGATATCCCACCTCTTGACAGGAGCCATATATTAAAATTATAATGTATTGTTATATTTGAACTTAAATTTCATATAACTCATATATTCAACTCATAATGATAACTCATATTTATTCAAATTAATAATAAGTTACTGGCATGTCATTTTGGGTCACAGACGTGCAGGATTGGGCATTAGGTTCATTTAATAATATGGAAATGCAAATTGGAAAATTAGGCTTTAAGGGGAGTAGTACAATCTGGCAACCTTTGTCAATACATATGCATTATACTCTATAATTTCCTTATACACTGGGGATTTGGATGAAAAAAACTCTTTCCATCTTGGCAACCATGGATGTAACATACCTTTCTGAAGATATGGAGTAAATACTGGGACATTGTTAAAGATAATACTGTGAGAGATCATCTAATAAACCAGTTTTAATCCAATTTTAATGCACATAAAACGTTCATATGGAGGTAAAAGCGGAAATCTGGCAACCCTGGAACTTTGCGAAGAGCAGAAGTTATGAGGATTTTTTTACTCCACCCTCACAAGATGCTGTTGATCCACTTTTCCCAGCTTCAGGTCGTCCGAAGTCCGAGCAATTTACACCGATAAAGCAATAAAAGCGATCTGGGAGTGGAATCATTTCTTTTGAGTGAAAACACACTGGACTGGGATTCAACATGAAGTAAGTAGAGTTTCAGATTAATTTCATGTGGAGTGTAACTTTATGTACAGCAAATCGGGAAGAGTCGAATAGACAAACGCTTTACAGATATAGAATAAACACAACACACATTTAATGAACCAAGCTTTTAAATACAGTGATAGGTGTTTATTTAACCCCATTATTTAAACACTGTGAGAATAAACTGAAAGCAAAGATGTGTTTAGAGTTATTAACACCACATGAACACACATACCAAAAAAAAAAAAAAAAAAAAAACAAAAAAAAAAACCTTTATTTATTTATTTATTTATTTATTTATTTATTTAACTGCAGGACTCCAGCACTAGCCACTGTATTGACGCACATGGTTTATTAAATGTCTGTGTATTTTATATCTATGACACATAAAAACAAACCTTTATAAAGCCGTTCAACAAAATTAATATGAATCCAACAGTGTGAGAGTCATATCAACACTAGTGTTTTTGCTGTTATTGTAAAAAATCTAACTTTATAAAGTGTATAAACGATATAAAACCTAAACTATACTCAGTTGGAACGTTTGTGGTTTGAGTTTACTAGTTATACACACTTTATAAAGTGTGCAGTTTGAGTTTGCTAGTTATACACACTCTTTATAGTTTGAGTTTGCTAGTTATACACACTCTTTATAGTTTGAGTTTGCTAGTTATACACACTCTATAGTTTGAGTTTGCTAGTTATACACACTTTATAAAGCATGTAGTTTGAGTTTGCTAGTTATACACACTTTATAAAGTGTGCAGTTTGAGTTTGCTGGTTATACACACTCTTTATAGTTTGAGTTTGCTAGTTATACACACTCTATAGTTTGAGTTTGC
>CM040984.1:2579998-2611017 GCA_022985145.1 Pangasius djambal | reverse complement strand
CTCTATAGTTTGAGTTTGCTAGTTATACACACTTTATAAAGTGTGTAGTTTGAGTTTGCTAGTTATACACACTCTTTATAGTTTGAGTTTGCTAGTTATACACACTTTATAAAGTGTGTAGTTTGAGTTTGCTAGTTATACACACTCTTTATAGTTTGAGTTTGCTAGTTATTCACACTTTATAAAGTGTGTAGTTTGAGTTTGCTAGTTATACACACTCTTTATAGTTTGAGTTTGCTAGTTATACACACTTTATAAAGTGTGTAGTTTGAGTTTGCTAGTTATACACACTCTTTATAGTTTGAGTTTGCTAGTTATACACACTTTATAAAGTGTGCAGTTTGCGTTTGCTAGTTATACACACTCTTTATAGTTTGAGTTTGCTAGTTATACACACTCTTTATAGTTTGAGTTTGCTAGTTATACACACTTTATAAAGTGTGTAGTTTGAGTTTGCTAGTTATACACACTCTTTATAGTTTGAGTTTGCTAGTTATACACACTCTATAGTTTGAGTTTGCTAGTTATACACACTTTATAAAGTGTGCAGTTTGAGTTTGCTAGTTATACACACTCTTTATAGTTTGAGTTTGCTAGCTATACACACTTTATAAAGTGTGTAGTTTGAGTTTGCTAGCTCTACACACTTTGTGAAGTGTGTAGTTTGAGTTTGCTAGCACTACACACTTTGTAAAGTGTGTTTCAACAGCGAGAACAGAAAAGCTAGTGTTGATTTAACTCTCACATTGTTGGAGTGATACTTACATGAGCTGAAGTATTCCAACAATGTGGATTTTCTTGATAACAGACTTATTGCTTAAACTGTGCCACAGGGATTTTCCTCTTCTTTTTATAAGATTTATTTTTAAATAGGGCACATTGTGTGGAAATCTTAAGATATGTTCAGCCATTATGCAATTCGAGTAAGAGATGAAGGTTCTGTTAAACTGGTATGACAACTATAACAGCAGTCAAACAGTCAAAAAGATCTGCCTGTGCTTATAAAAGCAAGATTTGTGCAAATTAAATGTGCATTTATATTTATTTATAACATGTGGCAATCATTTATATGACAAGTTTCCTGAAAAGTATGACTGCGTAACTTTAATGTCAACTTAGAACGTCAACTTTTTGGGAAAAAAGTGCTTAGGGACCAATTTCTTGAACTAGCCTTGACTTCTGGTGTTGAAATGTTAAGATATGAGAGAGTATATTTCAGAAATTGGTTTACTTCTTGGGCTTGGAAAACTTTTAAAACTCAGTGCTCCCAATGAAGTGAAACAGATTTGCAGATTTGATTTATTTAATTGATTAGCAGGATACTTTGCAACCTAACACGTAAGAAATGACGTAGGCATCGAGGCATATTGCTTTGCAGTACAGAAGACTGGACTAATTTTAACATCAAATTGACAATTTCTCATTTATTCCAACTAAGCATTTTGAAATAAGCATCAACTTTATCTTCTAACGGAATACCAATGTGTGATCAGCTAGCAGGGATAACACTGGCCAGATTTCCATATAGCTAATGTTAGCTAGCTAGCTAGTAGCTAGATAGTTTTACAGTAGGAATTATGTTGTGTGTATTTTTTTTTTTTTTTGGTTTGGGGAAATTGTGGCCAATTTCTACCTTATACCTACCTTCTGTTTGTTTTTGTTTTTTTTCCCAGGTTGCATTGAGAAAAATAGATGCAGAAAGCTGAAAGAAGAATCAAGTACACGAAAAAGACATAGTAGAAGGAGTGGGACAGAGAGATCAAGTGGTGTGAAGAAAAGAAAAAGAGAATAAAAGGGAACTTGAGAGGGATCAGGAGACTAAGAAATCAGAGCTATGGACTGGAAGACATTCCAGGCCCTGCTCAGCGGGGTGAACAAGTACTCGACGGCGTTTGGCCGCATCTGGCTCTCAGTGGTTTTCGTTTTTCGTGTCCTGGTGTACGTGGTGGCGGCAGAGCGAGTATGGGGTGACGAGCAGAAGGACTTTGACTGTAACATCAAGCAGCCTGGCTGCCCCAACGTATGCTACGACCACTTCTTCCCCATCTCGCACATCCGCCTGTGGGCGCTGCAGCTCATTTTCGTCACATGCCCGTCACTCCTTGTGGTCATGCACGTCAAGTATCGGGATGAACGGGAACGCAAGTACCGTGCCAAACACGGCGCCGATGCCAAGCTCTACGATGATACAGGCAAGAAGCATGGTGGCCTCTGGTGGACCTACCTAATCAGTCTCTTTGTCAAGACAGGCATTGAGGTGGCCTTTCTCTACATCCTCCACCACATCTACCATAGCTTTCAGCTGCCACGAGTCGTCAAGTGCCAGATCTTCCCATGCCCCAACGTGGTGGACTGTTACATCGGCCGGCCCACTGAAAAGAAGATGTTCACCTACTTCATGGTGGGTGCCTCAGCCATCTGCATCGTCCTCAACATCTGTGAGATCTTTTATCTCTTGGCCAAGCGCATCTCAAGCTGCGCCAAGCGGACGAGGCGTTATCCGGAGCGAGCCGTACCTCTGTACAGGCCTCCATGTCAGGACCAGGACAGCAACTGCACACTGCCCATGCAAGACCTGGAGCACAAACCACAGTACAAGAACAAGACCAAGCTGGGTGTCCCACCTATAGATTACAAGACAAATGTTTTCATGAGGGCTTCAGCTCCTAACCTTAGCTTGGCCTAAATGTGAGATCAACTTGTCTGTAGACAGACAACTCAAGAGGGAGAGAGCAAGATTTTCCATGCACTTTGAGCACAAGAACAAGATGAGCTCTCACCTGTGGTCCACAAACTTTTGGAGCATGTGCAATGGAATCCCTCTAACCCTACCTTGCTCTAGGATGGAGACTCATTTGTTCTTAGTGTGAGATGGAGGTAAATGCAGGACTTAAGAAAAAGATTGAGATTTGCCCAGTCTGAGAACCATTTTCATGTCTCAAACTTCTTTTCCTTGCTTTCCCTCATCCACTGCACATAAAAAACTGTCCAGAATTGACAGAATAATCTCTGGAAGCACTTTATACAAAGATCCACAGCTCAGATCAAGTCTAAGCAGTCTATCAATGAACAAACATTTGCATTTACTTTTAAGATTCAGATGAAAAGAGGGTTCCAAATGATTTCCATAGATCTGTGTGGTAACCGAAAAACCCGAACACACACTAAAATACTAGGGATCACACTGTAAACAGATTTGATAAAGTGTCTTGATCCATACTGTCTAGGAGACAGCAAACTTGGAGGTCTTGGTGAGTTGGTTCAAAGCTTCTCCATTGCAGCCTTTCTTTTTTTCTTTGTCTGTTTTTTTTTTTTTTAATTGCTGTTATACAGGCGCTTCTCTGTCCTCCATTAAGGATCTCCAGTGCAGCTATGAACGCCTGCCTGCTGTTTTTTTTTGTTTGTTTTGTTTTGTTTCTTCTCTTTTCATTGGATATTGACATTCCTGTCAGTCATTTTTTTCCCACTTTCCGTATTTTTCTGCTTTTACATTCTGTATTTTCATTGGATATTCATATGATTCATTCGCAAATATGTTGCTAACTCATATACATTACAAGACGAGCTCATTCAGGAAGCAAGAAAGAGTGTAGACAAGATGTGATTGAGCATTGTGCATCTTGGATATAATCAAGAAGATAAGTCTTGTGAACCTCGGCTGAAAGGATGAGAACGAAGTAGAAGAAAGGACGTTTCCGAAGTGCACCACACCAGCCATGGCACATAGGGAGGATCTGCTACATGACACTGTAATACCTTTATACACCAGTCTACACCTTTGGACTTCTGTTGTTATTTTAATGAGTTTCATGACGTCATAGGGGTGAATCAGGATGAAATTCTGAGAAATTCTCCCACAGAGAATTTCTCCACAGCTCAGTAGAATGTTCATTTCATCATTTCTAAATGAAAACCATTGCCACGTAGTAATTTTTTTTTTTTTTTTTTTACAGTGAGCAGACGGTTAAATGGACTATTAAAGTCTTCCAAAGTCTTTTATGGAATATTTTCTTGCTGTCCAAACATTCCTGCCCTCAAATTAGCAGGGAGTGGTGTTGGTATACATGAAAAAGAAAAAAAAAAAGAAAAAAAAAATCACTTCAGAGCTAACACATGAAAACAGAACATTCCAGAGACAAACAGGGAGAGACACTGAGACAGAGCTAATAAGCAAATAGGGAATAATAATAATAATAATAATAATAATAATAATAATAATAATATTTATAGAGCACTTGTTATACAAAAATGTAGCTCAAAATACTTTATATTAAAACACCAGCACACAGGAAGAACACTAAAAAAAAAAAAACAACAAACGTAAAAACAAAGTAGGTAATAAAATAAAAGCTACATAACTAATATTACAGTGATTAAAACAAAAATTAATGAACGATGAAATGCTTTTTAAGATTTTTGTGCTGTTTACTAAAAGTGGTAATTGAGTTGAGGGTGTGTCACTGTTTTCCAGAACAAGAGTCATATAAATCCGGCTTTACATCAGAGGCTGTATGCCTGAGGGGTTTTTAACATTCCAGACCTGCACAGACGTGCCATAGACCAAAGCCAAGAAGGTTTCAGTGCATTAATAAAAAAAATAAATAAATAAAAAATAAAAATAAAAATAAAAAAAAAAAGTCAGGTCAATGCAGCACTAATGTAAAAGTGCATTCGGTGCTATACACTCACTAGAACGAACAGATTTATGCTTCTTCTCCAGTGTTAGGTTTATTCAAGCGGATTGTTTGCTTTTCATCGTGACTCGACTAAGACGTCCGTGAGTCAGTGCCGTGTTGAGTAAACCCGAGGGACGTGGAATGTGAGAGTTTACTTAAAAGCAAATTAAGCCTCAAATGAACAGAAAGAGTAAAACTGCTTCTGCCTAAGACCTTTAATTATGGAACAATATGCTGGTTCATGTTTCTAGCTGTGGCCACATCAAGGGCTGTTTTTAACGTGTGGTGTCTTTTAAAAAAAAAATTTTTTTTACATATATATATAAATAAAGTATGTTATATAAAGAAACTTCATATTTATGTCTTGTCCTTGGTCAATAAAAATGGGAATGAAGAATTGTGTTTTTAAAATAAGCAGGTAAATCATTGTGATTATAGTAAGATAACGTAACAAGAATGCAAAAAAAAAAAGAAAAGATAAAAGTGAAACTGGTTAAGGAGTGACTGTTTATAGCTACTATAATATAAGTGACAGTAACAGGATCTAACATGTTCCATGGACATTGCACAACATTAGATGTAGCTTTAAACGAATAAAAAGTATGGCATGTCATTCTTTAAATAACTGTAATTGTTGGCAAACTGCTGCGGTATATTGGAAATAAAACACTTCAGGACATGTTTATTATTTTCCTATAACAGCATGCCCACAAGTGTTTTAAATCTGGATCGGATTTGAATGTGGAACAAATTACCTACTTGAATTGCTCCAAAAAGGAAATGTAATCCATTACTATTACAAAACCAGTAAGAAGATTGATTAAATCAAAGTTGGCATCATGATTTCGTTCAAATAAAGAAAGCAAGCTTAAGGGAATTTTAGAAAGCAACACAGTGCCCTTAAGGGCAACAAAAACACGTAACCAAGAAACGGAAGTAACAGAAAAAGTAACGGAAGAAGTATCACATCAATATGCAACAAGCATTTGAAAAGATTTCACTGTATCTAAATTGAAAGTATATGTTGGGAAAGAATTACTTAATTCTTAATTCTCCAGATTATAAGGATCAGGAGGCAGCAGATTTTGACTTTCAGAAATCAGAACGTTGATTTGTGCGCAATAAACCGACCATAATACGGCAGTGCAAAAGGCTTAAGGTGCCTAGAGTGATTGTGATTCGTGTCCTGTCATGTGCTGGTGGATGAACTGTTTTTTAGTTTTTTTAGTGCATCTTATAAATCCTTGTGTGGAGAACCTAATCAGATATTGAGTTATGCCATGGCACTGATCCAATCTGAGCTAAGATTATATAATATAGGCTATATAAAATTATCATCTGAGATTATGTTCGTTCCATAAACATAATCATTAAATTGTAAAACGAGCAGAACGTTGAACAGTCTTTCACAGATCTATCTTAACTTTATAATGCAAGAAAAGTTACACCCAGAACCCTTAAAGGTTCTTTGGTTGTCCCTTTGAGGCAATCCTGACAGGTTCTGAGTGTTTCTCTTTAGCTTAAATATCCAAAGAACCCTTAAAGAACTTGTGATGGGTTCTAGTTATTAAACTAATCTTTACATTCAAATTGATCCAATTAGTTACTGGGATTATTCCACCAGTGGGGAGCCATTTGCGTCCCACTGATATTACATTTACAAATCTGTATGTGAAGTAAACGTCAAAGATTTCACTTAAAATTTGAATAAAATCTACAGCACTTAGGAAACAGCATTTATCCCCTATAACTCCACTTTATCTTTATTATAATAATCGTATTATTTTTGCATTAATGTATGAATCCATTTAACGTCTCATGCATGAAACATCCTTTTTTGCACGAATCAGCCGTTAATGTTTAGGAAAAAACGTACATTTCACTCCCACGACATTCATTTAACCCGTACACAGTCACCCCTAAGAAAAAATTGGAATATTCCACAAGTCACATGTTCAACAGGAAGTTGATCATCTGAACTTCCTGAAGATCACAGGAAGTAAGTATGGTCTCTCATGATTTTTTTCTTTATATTCAGTGAAATTGTGATACTGACTGATAAGGTTACTTTGAAAGTACAATTCCAGGTCAGAATTATAAATTGAAACTTATTAATTAATTGGAAAAAAAAAAGTAAATCATTAGCATGTTCTCAATGTCCTTATGCCATCAGTTTGGATGCTAAAAGACTCAACCCTGTTACTCATTTAAGAGCAAAATGCGTTCATTGTCAGCAAAAAAAAATGAGATTGCTGTCTGAAATGGTTTAACACATTGTTTGAATGGTTAAATGCATGTTTTCTTAGATTTTTGTTGAAAACACACTTTTATAAAGTTTCATTTTAAGAGTTATAAGGGCTAAATGGCATCACAATCACGGAATCACTCATTCAGTAAAATGCAGTACTTTTTCCAGTAACCCTATAAAGCCGATCTAATCAGATATTCAATTTTCCAATTTAGTCTTTATTTAGTCAGTAAAACTGATCCAATATTTAGTTTACTGCGGAATTTGATTTGCTACAATTTGTCCATTTGCTTTTTGCAATTATGAAGTTATTAGTGTCATCATCCCGCTTTAGTGCATATTTTCAACATTAATTCCAATTTTAACTTTTCCTAAAAACCGAGCTACTAACTACAAAATGGCCACGAATATGATTTTGCTATTTTCAGAAAATCTTAGAGAAATAAGTAACAATGTGCAGTTTTTGTTCTTGTTACACTTGCACCTTCTCCTAAAGTGGAATTAATGAGACAGATGACCAATGGCTATTTTAATAGTGTGAAGATTTATTGTTCTTCATGAAAATCAGGAAAAGAATAAAGAGTGTAATAAATAGTGTACTGTATAAAAGAAATGGCAGAATATGCACCACATGTGACTGCTAAAGTATTACCTTTTTTAGATTCTGAGTAATCAAAACTTGTGGCTCTAGCAACGTAAAAGTTTTCACTTGTACTTCAAATAAAATCCAGTATACAAATTATGCAACAGAAATCACTTGTGATTGCACAGAATTAAATATTACAACCTGTGTAATTAGCATACTATAAAATTTAGAGTAGAAAACAATAATAAATAGTCTAGTATTAATGTAGTGTACAGTAACTAGTATAGTAGTATAAAATACCATTACTGTTATTCATATCAATTTAAATTATATTAAAAATGAATTACAGAACATGTAATACATGAAACGAAACATATTGAGCCAAGATTTCAGAATTATATGCCAACATAATGGTTTATGTTGGCATAAACCTAGCTAGTTTCACACAAATAAGCTTATTTTCTGATTTCTGAACAGTTTCCTTTAACAGTTAGGAACATCATTCAGTGTTACTTCCTTTTGTCTTTTCATTGCAGTGACACATTTGGGAAGCTTTCTCTAAATCTGATATGATATTTCCTCACTGTTGTTCCGTATTACTTTCAGACGGGCCCATTTTAAGAAAAATATCCGATAAAATACTTGATAAAGTTCGTAGTAAACAATAGACATGCCTAGCTGACGCTTGGGAGTGATGTGCCTGTGCAGGTAGGTATCAACGGAAATGACTCAGCAAGGTCACATTCCCATGTACTAGGGACACGTCGAGAAAGCTAATGCAAGCGACAGCACAGAATAATAGACAAAGTATCAAGACTCTGACATAAAAAGCATAAAAGGTGAAGCAATAAGGCAGAAAGCTCGGCTAGAATGGTGAAAGACTTCGCTCTAAGCTGAGAGATAGGAGTGTTGAAATATGGAAAGATGGAGTGCTGAGGTCAAGTTCCCTGCCTATATATGTTGAAATTTCATTTGCTGAGTCTTGTGTTATATAATAATAATAATTAGTGTCACATCGTTCATGTCCATCGTTTTGATAAATGATCAGATCACCACAATGATTGCCAGGCTGCATCAGTGCAAAATTCTCTAAATCTGAAGAACTTCATTGCTGAGAGCCAACAGTACCAAGAATGTTCTTTGGTGACATAGTGAAGAGAAATGAGATTGCAGCTTTCAAGATCCTGAAGCTTGTTGCCAGAAAAGTGTAAAAGATCTAAACATCTGGGGCTGAGAAAAGTGTAAAAGATCTAAACATCTGGGGCTGAGATTGCTCCAGACTCAGGTAGGAGGCTATATGTTAAAAGTAATTCAGATGATAATAGAGTTTTATGCAGAAACGGAGTTGCGGATTTAAACAATGTCTTGTAATTCAAGTGTGTAATGATTTAGATGTTCAGCTTTCGCAAAAGTTGTTGCTATTAGCTTTCCTTCATTACAATAGCCTTTTTTTTTTTTTAAGAGGAAGTGTTTTAAAAAAATGTCTAAAAACAATCTTTTAAGGGAAAAACTTGAGTGCAGGAAGTAGATAAGATTCCTTCTAATGAAGATGTTTTGCAAGCAGGCTGATTTTTTTTTTCCTGCTTCCTTAATCACATGCCTTTCATAGGAAGCACCTCCGAATTATAATCAAGCACATGAAACAAAGTCAAGCTGATGTACTTGTTACATAACCACTGTTTATTTGAATACAGCATTTATCAAGTCATTGTACATAAGTAAAGTGTGACGTTATTCCAAAAATAATTTATGTATAATCAAATCGTTCAATCAAATATATACTGAAGATCCATACACAGAAAGGAAATGAAATTAGTGTGTGTAGGCTTTAATAAACTTTCTCCCAACGTTCCATCAGCAGCGTGAAGCGCCTGTCTTCCATCAGGCCACGACAAGCACAAACAAGTAAAAATAAATTAAACAGCACAGCGAAGTCCATCCTGCTGCGTCTCTTCAGTCGACCGTTTGCTACAAGAAAGATTTCTTTTAGAGAGGAAAACCTAGCATGGGCCTTTCTCATGCCGCTGAGGCTTAACATTCCTGATCTATTAGTTGCTGCAGCTGACTAAAATAGTAACACGTCTCCGAAATGAAAAAGTCAGCAGTGTTTAAATGACACTGCATAATTAACAGGCGGCTGTACCGATTTAGCCGTAAGTGCGTGGCTACCAACTTGAAGTTGATTATTTTCCAGCAGCAGCCATTCCCAAAGTATGTTATCCCCCTTGTACCACAGCAGTCTGCCAATTCTTATTTATTAAAGAATGAAAGGTTTTACTTTTTATCCATTTCTAGTTACATTTAATGTTGTGGCATGTCTGTGGAACAGGTTAGTTCCTGTTCTCGCTTACATTACATCTGCTATAAACATTCGCTTCCTCACCAGCCTCTCTTTTTAAATAAAGTAAATAAGCAAAAGAACACAACGCAGCTTGTCATATTACTGAGAAAACGCATAAAAACGTAAACTCCTCTATCCTGACGATGTCAGGAAACTTTAGCTTTACCCATGACTGTTGCAAAGCGCCGACACTGGAGGCTCCTTCCAGGGCAGTGGTAGCTCAGTGGTTAGGACGTTGGGCTACTGATCGGAAGGTCACGAGTTTGAGCCCGAGCACTGCCAAGCTGCCACTGCTGGGCCCTTGAGCAAGGCCCTTAACCCTCAACTGCTCAGTTGTATAAATAAGATAAATGTAAGTCGCTCTGGATAAGGGCGTCTGCCAAAATGCTAAAAATGTAAATGTTAAACGGATTCAGAATTGTGCATAATCAGTTCCTGTACAAGTTTCGGTGAATGAGCTGTTACTATAGACGCACTAGCTGCATACAGCTGTGTAAATATGAACCTGGGATAAATATAAATGGAAAAAATGTAAAGCTGCTGTTACAGCAAATTAATCACCGCCATCTGACCAATCAGAATTGAGAATCCGACAGTGCTGTGGTACAAGGCATTTTTCCAGCTGTAAAAATATTCCTTGTGGCTTTTAATTTTTCTTGAACAGTGCATTAGCTACGTGGATTTTAGCAGATTATGCCCTTCGTGTTTCAGAGTGCAGCATGTTACATACTCATGAATCTTCAGGTCATGTTTTTATTTTGGTTTTGGTTGTATCTTGGTAATACCAAGCGATATTAATGTGAGAGGCAACGGTGACATTCTGCTCCACAGACCTCTTTAAACGACTGCCGTAAGGGCTTCTGGAAAGGATGCAGCTTTTGCAGAGCCATATTAGGGCTCGAAACAGGACTGGACAGTGGATCAGCCGTTACGATGAACTGAGAACAATCGCACTTCTTACGGAAAAGATAACAGCAAGCAAAAAAAAAAAAAAATTGTTCACATTAGTGCCTTATCGAGAAACAATGCCTTTACATGATTCTAGGTTCATTAAAGGATGAAAACTACAATATCGAGCCATCAAGAAGAACTTGAGCTGTGTCCCTGATTATAAGACACTAGACAGTTTACACACTTGCTTCTGTATATTTATACCAGACTGTAGCTCACTGCCAGCCAGCCAGCCAGCCAGCCACATACACACACACACACACACACACACACACAGGTTGTCAAATGCGAGGCATCCAGACGAGAAGCAGTCTCTGTACGTGCTTCCCTAATAAACAGACATGAAATGTGTGTGTGTGTGTGTGTGTATATATATATATATATATATATAATTATATAATTACAGACCTATTCATGAGAAATCCTCCAGTGCAAGTGTCGTCTGAAAACAAGCCACTGATTCATGCAGCTTCCTTCAATTATGGGAACAAATGGAAAGTGTGTATCAGCTGGAAACAGTGTGTGGTGCATACTAAAGCATACACAATATCGTGTATCCGTTCATTAGGCTCTAGAGGGCTATGGGTGCTTCCTGTTCTTTTGCAGGAAATGGCAGGTTCAGAGAGAGCGAAGGATTGGGGTTAAAATCAACACAGTCAGGATGAACGCTACCCGGTCGGGGAATTCGTTATTAGATTAGGCCCAGGGGTATGTCATTCCAAACAGACAGAGTCAAAACACACACACACAACACACAGAGACACTCTGGAGTTGAGGTCACAGTTTGCATGACGCTTGAGCAACTTTGGAACTGGTTCGTCTGTTGAGAGAGCGGCAGATGAACGATCCGGCATCGATCAGCTTCTGCAGATCTACTCCCTGGAACATAAATTAAACACACGCTGACACATGACTCAAAATACCACTTCACTGGAAATGCAAAACCAACAGTCTAATTCACATCGAGATAATGAATAATTTCCTCGTATAAACAAAGCCGAGTTCTATATAAAGAATGCAGAAGATAACATTTTTCCCCCATATAAACACTCAACTATACAGCATATTTTTGACACAACGGGTTCCCAACTCTGTTCCTGGAGAACCCCTTGTTTAGTGTTTTGCTTACTCTAACACACACACACACACACACACACAGAGAGGAAGGAGTGTTAATTAGCTGTGTGTTAGCGCAGGGAAACACTACAAAGTGCAGGACAGGGGCTTCTGCAGGACCAGGGTTGAGCAACCTGTGATCTCGACTAGAAATGCTTATTTACATGGCATTATTTTGATTGGTAATGTAAGCATTCTTCCTTTTACGTCTGAGAAAATGGCTTAAAACTTTCGGAGTCGTTTTAGCCCGAATAGATGTTTAAACAATTTACACCACGACGTTGCCTCTTGCGTTATTATTCTTTATAATATAAAAATGATTATTCTTTGTGTATGTAATCGGAGCATTTTTTTTTTTTTAACACCTCCGGAAATCAGAAAATTATGAATGTTTTGGAACAATCTCTCAAAAAATATATATATATATGTGTAATGATTTTTTAAATGATTTTTAAACCAATGTTAAAATCTGACTGTGTAACTGGATGTCCAGGGGACAATAAAGTCATCACAATAAATGGACAAAAATGAATGAAAATAAATAAAATCAGACTTGTGACCTGTGATCCTCATTACAGAAAAAACAATCCAGTCCAAATAGGGATATATATATATATATATATATATATATATATATATATATATATATATAATGTATTACATATCACTGTCATATTAATGTGTTTTCTGCCTGTTATATATTTATGGATTTATTTATTTTGTAATGTCTATTAAAATGAAACACATCTTTACAAAGTACTTGCTTATACTGCCGAAATGTAAAACATGTTTAATACTAAACATGCAACGATTGCTGAATTAAAATACATTAAAAATTAATTTGTATTGTATATTGTGATAAGTAGGGAATAAAACACTCTGTGTCGTGCGGTTATAGGAAACTAATCAATGGCGTGGTGGTGTAACGAACTGGTACCACCCTGAAGCTGATCATTTTCCTATAACAGCAGGTCCTTTTATTACTTTCATACCATAACGATTTCTTATTAATTAAAGAACAACCCTTCATCCTTTCTCTCTGTTTATAGTTACATTTAATGTTGTGGAATTTTCACGAAACAGTTAGTTCCTGTTTTTCACGTACACTATGAACAGACGTTCCCTCACCAGCCTCTCTTTCTCTCTCTCTCTCTCTCTCTCTCTCTCTCTCTCTCTCTCTCTCTCTCGAAAAAAAAAAAAAAAAAAAAAACACAGCTTGTCATGTTACTGAGAAACTGCAAAGCATAAACTCCTCTGTCCTTGTCTGTCTTTCATCAGGCCATGAGAAACAGAAACGAGTAAAAATAAATTACATGGCACAACCTGTCCCTCCTGCTGCTTCTCCTCAGTTGACCATGTGATAAGAAACTTTTCTGTTAGAGAAGAAAGTACAACAGGCTGGCCTTGTGCCACCGGCGCTTAATATTCTTTACTGCATTTCTGATTTATTAGCTACTGCGTCAGTCGACGGAAATAATAACGCATCTCCAAAACTGAAAAAGCAAGCTGACGCAGAGCAGCGTCATCACGCGCTGCATCAAACTCTCTTGAAGTTAATAAATCAATAAAACGCAGCTTGTCATGTTACTGAGAAACGGGCAAAGCGTAAACTCCTCCGTCCTGAAGACATCAGAATCCTTAAAGTTATCGCTTTAACTCTGAGTGTTACAAAGCGCTGACACTGGAGACTCCTTCCATAAATGTTAAGCAAACATCTCCTTACAGAAAACTTCGCCATATCAACGATCACACGCGGTTTTAAACGTCTGTTTAAGTGGAACGTCCTCCGTACTAGTCCCTGTGTAAGTTGTTACTATAGTAACGATAAAGTATCAGAATGGACGCGTTAATATAAACACTTTCTGACCAATCAGAATGGAAAATTCAACAGCAGTGGTGTATATGGCACATCAGCGCAGCTATGTTTGATCATTATATTGATCACCGTGATAATATATATATATTTTTTAAAAACATGTTTTTAGCAGTGATATGTATGCTTACGGTATGGATGCCGAGTCCGTGCAGCATGTACACAACGTCCTCTGTAGCCACGTTTCCAGAAGCCCCCTGAGCGTACGGGCAGCCACCCAATCCCGACACCGACGAGTCCACGACGCTAACGCCGTTCTGTACAAGCAGGAAAAAAATCCACTAGATTAACCACAGGTTCTTATATGAGGAGAAAATATACAGCCACAAAGCTGCAGATACAAGTTATAATGCCTTATGGGATGAATATGGTTTGGGAATTACACGTCATGGTCCGAATTTGCCATTTTTGTTCTTAAACATATTGTAAACTGTGTTTTTCAGTTTGTCTGAGAAAAGCACTGGCTCCTAGCATGCTTAAACAGTACTCAAAATGACAAGAGGCTTTTAAAAAAAATGCAAACGTGCATACAATTAAAAATAATTAATGAATTAATTCTAATTAATGCTTAGAACCCTTGCCTATTTTTGAGTATATTGAACTTCCTGTATTGCTAGGCTTCTAACTTTGCAATCGCTACAAGAAGTCATATAAGTTGCATTTTGTTTGTTTTTTTTCTTTACATGTGAATATTGAGTTTAAATTTCCCCCTTTTTTGAACAATAACAATGGATTTGAAAATGTGTCTCTTCAAAATAGTGCATTTTTGCATGTATCTGGAAAAAGCTGTGATTTCAGAGGAAATATTCTTCTAGAAGTTGTAAGCAATCGTGATTGATCTCGTCAACTGGTCAAACTCTTTCCGTCTACAGAGGTGACAAACGGGATAGAAACCTCCAGAAAGTGCGTTTTCACTGTTCAGCTTTTGCAGTCTGATGAATGCCTGACCTGCAGAGCGACCAGGATGTTAGCGAGCGCCTGGCCGTACGTGTCGTGGCAGTGAACAGCCAGAGCACTGACCGGCACCTCCTTCATCACCGCCTCCAGCATCTCAGACATGCCGCCTGGCGTGCCCACTCCGATCGTGTCACCCAGTGAGATTTCATAACAGCCCATCGCGTACAGACGCTTCGCGACATCGGCTACCTTCAGTGGCGAGACTTTGCCTTCGTAAGGACATCCTAGGACACATGACACATAGCTGGAAAAACACAAACCGGGAAAAAAAAGTGGTTAGTGGTTAATCCACCAGTAATCAAACTCTAATACAATTCAATTTTATTTGTATAGCGCTTTTAACAATGGACATTGTCGCAAAGCAGCTTTACAGAAATAAATGGATTCACAAAAATTATATTGTAAATATTTGAATTTATCACTGTGAATTTATGCCTAATGAGCAAGCCAGTGCGACGGTGGCGAGGAAAAACTCCCCGAGATGATATGAGGAAATACAAAACACAAATAATATAATACAAATAATACAAAACTCTGTGTCATGCTGTTAAATGAAAAGAATCAAACACAGGCTGGTGTGATGGAGTAGAGTTACAGTTACCACACGCGAGTTGATTATTTTCCAACAACAGCACATCCTGGATTGTGTTGATCATCTTATACCACTGCAATTTTCCAGGGATTACATTTTTATTATTATTATTATTATTTTTTTTTTTTTACAATCTCACCCTCGTACAGGGACTCCTTCCTGTTTGGCCACCGACATCACTTCCTCAAAGCGCTGCAGACTCTCCTCCACCGAGCAGTTAATGTTCTTCTTACTGAAGAGCTCTGAGGCAGCGCCGAATATCGCCACCTCCTTCGCTCCAGCCTTCACCTACAAGAGGAAAAGAGACGCATGGGAAAAGACAGACAGGGAGAGGAACAAAAGCAGTAATATTACAGTACACACACTCATCCGTCCAAATATATATTTATATATACACACACCAGGCAGTGTGGTGCGATACGATTACTACCCATGTCCGGGTCAAGTATTTACAACACAAGCACAGGGTTTTAATTAAAATATTGGTTGTCGGACTTATTATTAATTATTAATTGAGGTGGGAGATCAGATTGCACATACTGTATGACATTCTATACAGTCCTGAATAATAAAACACTGACCTAAAATAAATAAATAAATACATTTTGGGGCTTTTTTTGTGGGAAAAATCCTAACTAACTGTTTATTCACTATTAGCACCATTTGCATGTTTGGATTTTGCCAGTACTTACAGCAGCTCTGTAGCCCTTCAGGTTAGGAGTCAGCACTGGATAATTCACTCCAGGCTTCCTGCTGATGCCTTGCATCACTTCCTCCTGATCAGCCATCTGCAAATGGAACAAGGCCACAGTGACAGTGCTGGTTTAATACCTTTAGTATTTCTGGTTATTACCTGTGAGAAAAGAAAAGATTTGAGGTATGACTGACAGTCAGTCATTGGCTAAATGATGGCTAAATGCATTCCATATTTTGTCATTTTTGTCTAAGTCGATCCCCAGTAAGTAAGTTTTACAGTACTGGGGTGAACAAACGCAAAGCTATATTTTATTGGCTACAAGCTCTCACAGTGAGAAACAGGATTAGCTCTTTGGGATCAGGCATGTCTCCCATTTCTGTTAGAACTACTAGTCATCTAGCTACATCATGATCATGTGGCTATTGAGGTTACAGATGATGAAGTACTGGACGTTTACTGCAGTGTAGATTTGATTTTATAAGCGATCATTTTCCTTTTTTTAGTTACTTAAATTATTTTCAGTAGAACTGCGATTAAGGTATTTTATTTTAATATGGCAGCACCGTGTTCCACTGTTGATTCTGTCTTAAATAAAAACAACATTTTGAGTACCACTGCCAAAGATAAGGAAAACGTGCAGCCGAACACTTTATTAGGAACACCTGTACACCTACGCATTCATGCAATTATCTAATCAGCCAATCGTGTGGCAGCAGTGCAATGCATAAAATCATGCAGTTACGGGCCAGCAGCTTCGGGTAATCTTCACATCAAACATCAGAATGGGGGAAAAATGTAATGTCAGCGATCTTGACTGTGACATGCTGCTGATTTCCTGGGATTTTCATGCTCAACAGTCTCTAGAGTTTACTCAGAGTATATAAAGAAAAAACATCCAGTGAGCGGCAGTTCTGCTGACAGAAATGCCTTGTTGATGAGAGAGATCAACGGAGAATGGCCAGACTGGTTTGAGCTGTCAGAAAAGCTTCAGTAACTCAGATAACCACTCTGTACAATTGTGGTGAGCAGAAAAGCATCTCAGAATGTACAACACGTCAAACCTTGAAGAGGATGAGCTACAACAGCAGAAGACCATGTCGAGCTCGACTCCTGTCAGCCAAGAACAGAAAGCTGAGGCTACAGGGGGCACAGGCTCACCAAAACTGGACAGCTGAAGACTGGAAAAACATAGACCGGTCTGATGAATCTCGATTTCTGCTGAGGCACACAGATGGTAGGGTCAGAATTTGGCACCAACAGCATGAATCCATGGACCCAACCTGCCTTGTGTCAAGCCAGGCTGGTGGAGGTGGTGTAATGGTGTGGGGAATGTTTTCTTGAGACACGTTGGGTCCGTTAATACCCATCAATCATCGTTTGAATGCCACAGTCTATTTGAGTTTTGTCGCTGACCATGTGCATCTTTTCATGGCCACAATTTACCATTTTCTAATGGCTATTTCCAGCATGATAATGCACCATGTCACAAAGCAAAAGTCATCTCAAACTGGTTTCATGAACATGATAATGACATGTTCAATGTTCTCCAGTGGCCTTCCTAGTCACGGGATCTGAATCCACTAGAACATCTTTGAGATGTGGTAGAACTGGAAATTCACAGCATGAACGTGCACCTGAAAAATCTGCAGGAACTGCATGACGTGTTCGTTTCATGAGCCAGAATCTCAAAGGAATGTTTCCAACATCTTGTCGAATCCATGCCCTGAAGAATTGAGGCTGTTTAGAGAACAAAGGGACTGAGAGCCCTACTATCCTATTAGTATAGTGATCCTAATAAAGTGCTCAGTGAGTGTATATACGCTAACACTAGCTAATATTGGATTTTAAAAAAATATAATAAAATTAAAAACCAAGTCAGAATAACAGGTTTTTTTTTCGTTAGTAACACAGATTTATTGAATGAACAGAAATAGAATGAACAGAAATATATACAATATTACACTCATTACGTATTAGTCAACGAGGAATATACGAGGTTAAGAGAGTGATGCTTTGATGCAGGTGCGCGCTCCCGAGAGGAATAAGGACGCGCACTACACTCCAGAGTAAGGGCGGAAGTCTCGCGGTGCAGGGCGGAAGTCTCGCGATACTGCTCAGGTGAACCTGATAATCGACGCCACTGTGTGGCTAATTGATTACACCGAACTGTTTCGTGAATAACTGCACTATCCAGTTACATTACTCCATTTAACCACTTTAACTCGTTCATTCAGCATTTCAGAAGTAGATAATAAAAGCCAAATACATCTGCTTCATGGTTACAATTTACTTTTAACTTACTATCCACACTATGTACAGATACGGGAGGTTTAGTAAACATTACATCCAATAGGATGCGTCTAATTTGATCACGTGATTTAAAAGTCGCTAATTAGCTCCAGTTATATCTCCTTGTTTAAGTTAAGTTATTCGTTTCCAACTTGCCAAAAGTATGAATTTTAAACAAAAAAGTGGAGCCTAAAATGTCTTTAAAGCTTCTATAAGTAGCTCATTTTTAATACTTGCCCTTCCTTGGCCAGGAAATCTGGCTGATAAGGGCTAAACTCTCAACTTAGTTATGGTTTGGAACTTTTAATGCTAATGAGTTAGCTAACAGCTGCAGTTTATAAAATAGTTTTCTATGTTGTTATAGGGTATTTAAATGGTGCTATTTCCTGAAAGAAAAGTGTGTTGGATCAAATGAAGCCATCAAATGAGTGAGTAACCTGACTGGCTTTGATGAAGGTGTGATTTGTATCCCAGTGACAATCATATTTACAATTATGGATGTTAAATAAAGTTAAAACACATCTGAAACATAAGTAAAGTCCTTCACACTAACCGAAAATGTGCATGTTTCAGATAAATCCCTTAAAAAGTGTTCCATCCCACTATAAATACACTTTACCCCGAAACATAACCATTAAAATACTTCAGAAATCGTATTATGGTTGCATTGATGCGTGAATCTGTTTAGCATCTTTTTCCACAAGTCGTCAGTTAACGGCTAAGAAAAATGTACATTCATGTTTCATTCACTCAGCTCTGTGATACCTGAACACATCCATCCCTATGAAATATTTCATGAAATATTCCCTGAGATTGGTTCAACAGGAAGTGACATCATCGTCATTTCATCATCCTGAAGATCATGGGAAGAAGAGTTCCGTCTTTCTCTGTTCTTTATTTTCAGTGATCTTGAATGACGAGGTCACTTTAAAAGCACAATCCTGTTACCCAAATTATAGACGGAACGTAAATGATTTAAAAATTGAAAGTAAAACCTTAGAAAGTCATTAATGTCTTTATGCTGATAGCATCGGTGATACTTTACCACATTTTTGTGCATTTGCCAAGTCTATGCTAAAAATGTGTTCATTTCAACCCTGTTACTCATCGAGGAGCAAAATGCAGCCTGTCAACAATTTTTTAAAAAGAGAGTTTTGTCTGAGAGAGATTAATTTTTTGGAGTTTATAAGTACATGTTTAGGAAAAAGTTAACTTTAAGAGTTAAGGGTTCAGTGTTATGTGTCGTGGATGGACTCCCTCGTTTTGTCCTGGCCACTGTGCTGGTATTTGTATATAACGCAGTGATTTCTTTTTATAGCTCTGAAATTAGGCAGCAGTGAGTGAAAATGCCATTAACTGTCTGCTGTGTGTGTGTGTGTGTGTGTGTGTGTGTGTGTGTGTGTGTGTGTGTGTGTGTGTGTGTGCTTGTGTGAATGACTTGTTGCTTGTTTTGGTGCTGGTTAAGCAGGTATAGACAGCAGTCCTGCACATAACATATGCAAATACTTTTATTTACTGTATTTGTAAAGGAGGCAAATGTAATGCACTGTAATTAAATTGTACCAGAGAGGTATGTAGAGACTCTTTGTCCCCAGTTAAGGAAGCAGTTTGCAATGCTCCAGCTACTTTTATTATATAATGTCTTTTTTTTTTATTTTAAATAACTCATGGTGTATCTGGTCTGTAAATGAAACACACTGGTACTGGCATTATACCGCAGCGCTGGTGAATACTTGATTCTGATTGGTCAGTAGGCACTGGATCATTTCCTATAACAGCAGTTCTGACAGTAGTGCAGCTGCAAATCACAAATATTAACGCAGTCATTCTAACGTTATCGTTTCTATAGTAACAGCACATTCACAGTGACTTGTACATTGAACGCTCCCCAGCAATGGATAAAAAAAAATGTGTTTAATTGCTGATTTGGCAACATTTTCTGTCGGCTTAACATTTATGGAAGGAGTCTCCAAACTTTGCGGCTTCTCGGTAACATGACAAGCTACGTTTTTTTGAAATACGAAATAAAAAGGCTGGTATGGGAATGACTGTTTATAACTGCTATAACGTAAGTGAGAACAGGAACTAACTTGTTTCACGGATGATCCGTAACATTACCTATAAACCGATAAAATGTATGATGTGCTGCTCTTAATTAATAAAAATTGTAATCAGTGGCAAAGTGCTGTAGTGTAAGAGGAATCAAACACATGCTCCGTGCTTCGGAAAACGATAACTTCGCTTCCCGACACCACAGCACCGCTGATTACGTTCCTATAACAGCAAGTGTTTTACTTTAGCGTCTTACTTAACAGTCAGGGCATTCCTGTTGGTTTTACCATGCGAGAGCATAAATATAGCTTTGAATTGTACTGTGCTTCAGTGAAAACTTATTTTAGTTCTGTGTGTTACTTTACGTTTTGTTTCTCTATAGGTTTTGTGTTAATGTATATCTCTGGCTTGTACACTCATAAATCGTAAAACAGCAGGAAGTGAGACAGCTTACCTGTGGGACCCATTTAGGCGAGACAAAACTGGTGGCCTCGATGACAGGAAGTCCCGCCTCTGAGAGCATGTCAATCAGACGGATCTTCACCTCGGCTGGAACGATGGTCTAACAGAACGGACAGGGAAAGTTAATGTACAATTTATAGTTCATTAAGATCTAGAAATAAATGGTTTGTGGAAACAGTCAGGCTGTTGGTCGTAAAAAAAAAAAACGTGAGACGGATATATTTATGGATGAACAGGAAGCCTCTTTCACCTTCTCATTCTGCAGTCCATCTCTGGGTCCAACTTCTACTATCTTCACCCTTTCTGGAAGAGGCCTAGTAGCACACAAACTAACCTATAAAAAAACACACAGGTTTAAACACCAACATCTTACACTTTACAGTAGATGTTATGCATTGCTTGTTGGTGAGCTGGAAGCCCATCTGGTGGTTTTGTCCACATGTGAGTGTGTTTGTGTGTGATCCAGGAGCACAAACGCACATTTCTGACAGGTTGTAGGTTCCGGTTCGTAATGACGTCACGGCACATGACTAATATACTGCCCAGACAGGATCAGACTTGATCTCTGCGTAAATCACCCGGATGGGTGTGTCTTCATGATGTACACATGGTCATCACATTTCATTTTGGTTTCACCAAGAGAAGATAGAAAAGAGCTAAAAGAGTGTCTCCATACTGAAGAAAAAGTGCAAAATCTCTCTTCCTACAGGATATGACCAACATATCTTTCCCTAAATGTCAATTCTTCTATTCCTCACACTGGTAAAATACAGCGTCATCTTTCCAGATGTGTGCATGCGCAGTCTGTAAAAAAAAAAAAAAAAAAAAAAAAAAGACTGACCTGACTGATTCAGACCGGACTAAAACCCCAGAGATACTCCAGTAATAATTACATTACCCCACCTCCACATGTAAAACCAATCCTGTCCAAACAGAGCTAGTCTAGCTTCAGGCCATACTTTTCTTCTCCATTTCTTTGGGACATTACTTTTGTTCAAGTTCAAGTGGAGTTTATTGTCATTTCAGCCATATACAAGTTGTATCCTATTTTTACTTGGAACAGTCGAAAAAAGCATTTCACTACACGTTGTACTGTGTATGACTGTGTATGTGACAAATAAAATTTGAATTTGAATTTGTACATAGTGAAACGAAACAACGTTTCTCCAGGACCAAGGTGCTACACAAGACAAACACAGAACTACAGTGACTACATAAATTATACATAAAGTGCACAAGTGCAAACATGTGCAGACAGCACAAGACAGAACAATGACTACAGCGACAATGACTTTGTCTAGACTACGACCTGATTAAAATGAGAGAAAATAACATTTCCAGATCATGTAGCATGTTTTCGTTATTTTTTAAAATGAATTTCTCAAGTGTTTCTTTTTTTTAAGACTTCTCTTTGGTCCCTGAGACTGCACATGTACTGAAAGAATGCAATTCCTTTAGAGAATAAAGACAGGCATCGTCTGAAGTCGTTGAATCCTGGACCATGGAAACTAAGGTTGTCATGGTGTGTGTGTGTGTGTGTGTGCGCGCCCGAAGCCTGCCCTGAAGGTCATAGGAGCTGAATACGCAGGTCCTAGGTTGTTAATAGACTAGGGACATAAGGTTTGATATGAGCTGCTATCTCAGATCCAACTCCCAGATATCATGAGCAATTTAACCAGAAGTCCGGTAGGTGGCGGTAATTCTCCTCTAAGTGTACCTTTTGAGCAGCAATAGCAAAAGAATAAGATTCGCTTGAACGAATCAGACAGCACGGTCTCATCCGGGCATTTTTGGTATTTACCCAAGCTGTCGTTATGGGAATATTGGTTCTTTTCAGTGAGTCAATCCTTTGACTCGGCTCACTAATAAGAGTCGATTCATTCGGCTCCCAAAACGGCTCATTGCCATTTATAAAAAAAAAAAAAGAAAATTGGACAAAGTTTTTTTTTTTCCTCCCTAAATATTATGACTAGTAATTGCTGTTCTTTGTCTAACGAAGGCTGAAATTGTTTAACGAAATCTTACCCTACCTTTTAATTAACAAAGTAGTAATTTGCATTGCATTTTATAAATACGTAATGACTTAATTAAAAAAAAAAAAGACATTACAAATGTGTATTAGCAAATACAGTAAGCTTATCTGCACTGATGTCGTTGTTGGCTGTTGTGTGTGTTTCATTATGAAGCTTTATTTTTATTTATCCTGATGATGTTATTAACAACCTCTACAAAAAAAGAAAGAACCGACTCACATACGCGAGTCGACTCTCAGCACTCGCTTAAGAGTCGACTCAAAGAGCCGAGACTCATCACCGGCTAGTTAAAAACAAAACCTTTAAAAGTTTTAAACGTGTAATTGAATCCCTGTAAAGGTGTACAGTGTCACTAAGGGGCACCCTTGCTGCTGTATGTGAGAGAACCTGCTAATTAGCAGACGCTAAAAGGTTGGATAGAGGAAGTGGGTTTTTTTTTGGGACATGTAGTTTGTAGTTTTCATTCGCGATTATAACACACATAAATGGCTTAAAACGTAACGTATTTTAGAGTTAACATAACGAAACCCTACATATATAATCCCTAAGTTGTCGCTAAGACTTGAATCATTATAATAACTTTACAAATGAGCTGTAAACAAATACATGTAACAGATGATTAATTCACTTCCGGGATTCGTGTGACGTAGAAACCTGTTGGGCTTAGTTTTTGTTCATTAAAAGCTGAAAGGACGGCGCTCAACCTGCTGAAACTGATATCTGGAAACTGGAATAGTTCAGTTTTTACCTCCAAATCCAAGCAGTCGATCATGAAAAGCGTGTAACAGCTCCAGTGATAAGTGATATAAAGTGCGCTGTATAACTCACTGATTTGGCCACAGCCGCAGAGAAACAGCAGCGCCCTGAGCCGGGCCGGAAAGACGTCTGTACAATCCTCATCCTCATCCTCATCACCGCCGCCATGTTCCTGCACAACACCCAGAGTGTGTCACTCCCTGCGGTGTATCTCCACTCACCAACACCACCCACACCGCCATCTACTGCTGCGGATCACCATGCCGCTCATATACAGCTCAGATACATCTATCTATCTATCTATCTATCTATATCTACACTGCTCAAAATAAAAACAAGGGAACACTTAATCATTACAGTATAACACCAAGTCAGTTCAACTTCAGGGATGTCAATCTGTCCAGTTAAAAAGCATGTCATTGTGAATCAGTTTCACCTGCTTTCACATACTTTGGGCCATATAGTGTTTTCAGGACAGAGGAGTTTATGCTTTCAAGGTTCTCAGTACTATTGCAAGCTACATTTCTTTTTTTTTTTCTTATTAACATTAAGAGATGGGGGGAAAAAGAGAAGCTGGTGAGGAAGCGACTGTTTATAACTGCTATAACGTAAGTGATAACTGGAATGAACTTGTTTAGCAGACGTTACTATAAATGGATAAAATGTACAACATGCCTCGTGAATCCGAAATGAAGAGATGAAAAACAAATCAGTGACAGGGTGGTGTAACCACCTTGAAATTAATTATTTACCTTTATACTATGTTGAACTGAGAAATGAGGAAATTGCTGTGGTAATTTCTGGGGTAATGTTAGCATACACTTCGGGCATGCTAACATGGGTGGTAACAGTAACTCCGCTTCATCACATCACCCCGTCGTTGATTAATTTCCCTCTAACAACACAGTGTTTTGTTCCTTACTTGATTCCCATTTATTTCTCCATCTTTTCCTTTCAGATCCATCAGGCGTGTCATAATTTTTATCTGCTTATAGTTACTACTTACATACTACTGGCCAGATATCATAGCTAAATAGTTAACAGGTGGACTGACAATTAGTATTATGTATGTATTTAAGAAGAAAGAAAGCATGACTTCTGCCATACTTTAGTAACAATTTAATTCAGCTTTATAGCAAATGTAATAATAAATGCATATTTTTATTCATAAAAAAGTAAAAATAAGATAGGATCATTGTCTTACTGAGCAACAAAATAATAATAATAATAATAATAATAATAATAATAATAATAATAAGGATTGATAGAAGAGTGCAAAGTGTATTCATTTCCATAAAATTGTACATGAAACATTAAGAGAAAATGATGCTTGATTGTTCAAACGGTGATGTAAAGAAAGTCGCTTGGACAACGTAAAATTTAACACTAAAGAACTTTTACAATCTTTAAAATATTTGGCAAAGTGAACATAAATGTAGATAAAAGAATTCATAAGTCATAAGAAAATGCAGGAAATTTTGGCTTATTTTGCCAGAATATTACGTTGCAAGATCATTTGTTTCCTGATATAATAAGCAAGAGGAAATAATTTAACCAAGTGTGATATTGAAATAAACTATTTACATACTTTTCTTTTTTTATAATACAATTATACATATATAGAACATTTTTTCTTTGATTCAAAGATGCCTGTTTTTGAAAGACGTGAAGCTGAATTTGGCGCAAATTGCTCTCACACACACACACACGCACGCACACACACACACACACACACTAGCATCACTTCGCGCTGGGCTCCTCGTCACTGTCCTCCACTTCCTGAATGATGAGGTCAGTTCCTGAATCCTCAGCAAGGTCATCCTCATCCTCCATCCCCCATGAGGCATTGCGGTTTCCCTCCAGTTCCTCCTCCACCCCCAGCAGAAGACCTGGCTCCTCCGTGTTAGCGTCGGTGCCATCACGTGCCACCAGGCCGCTCTCTTGCAGGCACGCTTCACAGAGCCGATATCGACGTGAGCCCTCGCACACCACACGGCTGTTCTCCTCCGTCACATGCCGCTTACACTTCCGGCACACCAGCTTACGCGCCTGGTGGATCTGAAAGGAAAATCAGTGGATTCAAGTGAGGAATAAAACACTTTGGAGTGTGCTGTTTTATTCCTCTATTGTACTGAGTATGGGAACTAGTAGGTGTAGGAAATGTGAAGCTAGAAAGTATAGAAATAAGGAAGGTAGGATGTGTAGGAATGTGGAAGCTAGAGAGAGCAGGAAGTGGGAAGCTAGGAAGTGGTGGAATATGGAACCAAGGTAGGTAGGTGGGAAGTGTGAATCTAGGAGGTGTCCGAATATGATAGCTAGGATGTTTCAGAAGTGGGAAGCTACGAGGTGGTAGAATGAGGAAGCTAGGATGGGTAGGAAGCTGGGAGGTATGGAAATAAGGAAGCTAGGAGGTGTAGGAATAATGACGCGGAGGAGGCTAAGAAGAATAGGGGGTCAGTGGTTAATAAGCACAGAAGTTAGCATACTAAGGCAACATAAATAGAAATCTAGAAGGGAATATGAAATAGGAAGTTATGACATGTATAAATGTTCTTCACCGTCTCAAAGTGGCTGCGTAGGTGCTCGAGACGAGTGAAGCGTTTACTGCAGGCCTGGCAAGGGTACGGCCTCTCACCCGTGTGGCACCTCAGGTGTCTCTTCAGATCCGCCTTCCTCTTCACTGTGTGTGTGCAAAATGGGCACTTAAAGCGCACTGTGGGGGTGGAGTCTGAGAGCGAGACAGAGCGAGATTTACAAGACATTCAGGAAGAAGGGATAATGAGAAATCAGGGATAACTCTGGGTTAGGCTAAACCAAAATCTTGGGACGCTATATACAAGCGTCTTCCAAACATTACAAAAACTGTGACAACAAATTTTTGGAGGACGAATCTTGAGTAAAGGCCCAGAGTCTTTTACTGAATGAACAAATGGATGGAAATGTGAACCTAATTCCAGCAGAACATTACTTACACCAGACTTTCTTCTTCAGTTGTCATTTTGTCTGTATTTGTTTGTCTTTACGTGCAAGTGTGCTGGCAGATGCCTGTGCAAACATCCGTGTACAATGTTACAGATTTGTGGATGCAGAAGTGAAAATTTCGCCCTCTGTGTTTTACTCTGCCGTGTTGAATTATGAGTAGCATAGCTACAGTGTCAGGTCAAGTTACACTAGCTAGCTAAAGTTCGCTATCAGAATAACTCGTGCCAATTTACAAATATGAATATGTATTTCTGAGACAGTACGAGAAAATGTAAGCTACAGGACAATGTTGAGTTTCATTTATAAAGATGCCTTGAGATTTTGGTCAAAATGTCTTCTGCATTGAGACAAACTATATCTCTGAATTGAAAATGCTGTCTTTCTAGTCAGCCTCCTTCCAAATGGAACATATTCACTGATTAATTGATTGCATTAATGATGATGAGATAATTATGATACAATATATCTGGGTCTCATTTTATCATTATTGGTGCTCACCTTTATTGAAAACTCCCACGACTCCTACGATGGTAGGCAGGGTGGCATAGAGCTCATCTGCTTTCTGTGTGCCCGTCGTTGCCCTCTGGAGGTCAATCGGCGAACTATCATCTGGGGTGTACCGATGAGTGGCCGATCTTTTCCTGGTTCCTCTCCTCCTGGACTCAGGAACCGCCCCGAACTGTGCCTCCTGCTCTTCCTTCAACCCCGGCTCCAGACCCGGCTGGCACTGGGGGCTCTGTTCATTCGTCACCTCTGCCTCGTACTCGTCCTCGTCCTTACCGTCATCCTGGTGCTCCCACAGGACGCTCTGAGGAGGCAGGGTGTCCTCGGTCTCCTCCTTGGCACTAATCTCCAGCGAGGACTCGATGAAGGCCTTGCAGTAGGCGATGACGTTGTCCATCTGCAGGTAGCTGGCGGCAGACATCACCTCGATCACATTGGCGCTGCCAAGAGCCAGGTGACCCGAGTACACGAAGTCTAAGATGGTGGCAAAGGTGTTGGGGGTGAAGGCGTCGAACGAGGCCTTTGCAGGTTCCAGGCTGTCCCGTGCACCCTGAGACAGCAGCATGCGGAAGTAGCCGCTGCTCCCAAACAGGACGTTGCGGTGCGCGCGGAAAAGGCGTCCACCTACCAGCACATTGCAGTCGCAGAACAGCTCCTGGCGTCGCTGTTGGTCCAACTGCTTCAGGAGGTAACTGTGGTGGTTGGCAGACATGTCGGCGCTCGTCCATCTGCGCACCGGCCTGAAATAAGATCCAAAAATGACACACTGATGCAAACGGTTCTCTGATGGTGTGGAGTACATTCGGCTCCGTCTTGAACCATAATTTTCTCAATTTCAATCTTTAAACACTGTATGTGGAAATGTACATGGAAGCAGATTGTTTTTTTTTCTTTTTACAAAAGAAACAATGATATTCCTTAATGTCACTTCTATTATTATTATTTTCTCTATCTAGGACAAAGATTCTCAAACAGATGCCTTCATTTCAAACAGCACAGATTTCTTTCTGATTTCTGAATGTAATACAAATATGTAAATATTAAATACAATTGGAACACGTGTTCCATCGTATTTATTTATTTAAGCCTTTGAGCTTTTGTATGAAGGGAAAAGATGAATATTCAAGGAGATTCAAGTGAGGAATAAAACACTTTGGGGCGTGCTGTTTCATTCCTCGAATGTGTGTAAGAAGTGAGGAGGTGTCAGAACTATGGGAAGTGGGAAGTCTGTAGGTGTTGGAATTTTTGGAATAGTGACTCTAGGAGGTATCGGAATAGGGCAGCTAGGAGGTGTTGGAATTGTTGGAAGCGGAAAGGTAGGAAGTAGGAAGGCGTTGGAAGTGGGAAGCTAGGAGGTCGTGGAATAAGGAAGCTAGGATGGTTAGGAAGTGGGAAGCTAGGAGGTCGTGGAATAAGGAAGCTAGGATGGTTTGGAAGTGGGAAGCTCAGAGGTGTGTAAATAAGGAAGCTAGGAGGTGTCGGAAGTGGGAGGTTAGGGTGTGGTTGAATAAGGAAGCTAGGATGTATAGAAATTTTCTCTTTACAGGACAGATTTCTTTCTGATTTTTGAATGTAATACAATTTTTTAAATATTAGCCACAATTGGTAAATATGTTCCATTTATTTTTATTTATTTGATGCATTGAGCTTTTTCTTTATATACAATACCCATGCCAAGTACATAGTGTTAAAAAGTAGCTTTGAAATGCTTTATATTAACAGCATTTCCCCCCATTTTAATGAAACACAGCTGATTAGTTAAAAATATTTATACTTATTTTTTGAGATATTGAGCTTTGGATTAGGAAATGTAGTGATTTTAATTTAGGTGACCAGTCAATTAGGATTATAATAACATAATGACGACTCCGACAACTATAACAAACTTGATAGTAATTCACTGTCATGTCCATCAACGTCTCATTATTAAAAAAAAAAGAAAGAAAATAGTAATAAATTCGCAGCAGACCCCCTCACTACACGCCCCAGTCCCCTAGGGGTCCACTGACCCCATTTCCAGACACACACATCCAGAAAAGTCGACGCATGACGTTTGATCTCCCTGGTCATCAAAATGTTTTACTCGTTGGTTAGTTTAGTAAAACTGCCATGTTTTGCAGTTTTAGACTTGCATATCAACAAAAATGCTCCCTATACAGGAAGGAAGGGTGGATGGGTCATGTGCATGACTGCATGCAATTAAATAAACAAACAACAACAAAAATCACAAATCAGCATTTTGTGAATTCATCCCTCATGTGCAATCACATTAAGTGCTCCTTTTTTTTTTTGCACTTGGGCTGAAGGAAATGGGTTACTGGATGGAAGCTAATGGCCCACATTAGCATTATCCATGCCATATCATCTCACGTGCCACAAAATCTATTTGAGATCCCAGGATGATGTGGGATTTTCCAGGATGCAGTTGGCATGAGGCAAATCAGTTGTTAAGCTTCAGTTCAAAACTCCATTCGTGGACATGCTTTATCCTCTCACTTATATCTGAAGTAAGTTTAAAAATCTGCGTAAATATGTTCCTGATCCGTTCATGGAAGAGAGCACTTCATTTCTGGGTTATCCTCTCCAAATAACACTCCCAGGCCATCCTTTGTTCAGCAGAGAAAGAAAGGAGGAGCCGAGAGCGCAGCGCGCACGCTGATTGGCTGAAGCGCCTGTCAGTCAAATGCTGGCACCGAGAAGGGGGCGGGGGCTACACCCGAGTCGGGTCGCGTCTCAAAAAGCAGAGAAAGGCGATAAAGTCAGTGGTAAACTTTATCAAGAAAATAGGATTTGATTAGTTTCTTTATTTAGTCTTGCAGGAAAGAGGATATTTAAAAAAAAAAAAAAAAAAAAAAGGAGTGAGGATATATATTTTTTTTTACAATAATGTCGAGGAGGATATGAAGTCGGTCGGTGTTGAAGTAGGCTTGCCCGTGCATCCATAGGATCTGACTACACCCGCAAAACAAGCAAATAATGCACGACTACGAGCGAGCATCGAGGTGTAGAAACGCTGATCAGTGGTTGTACAAAGCGGGCAAGTAAAACCCGTGCGATTCAGCCCATCCGACCTCGCCCTTTAGGAGGAAAAAAAAAAATGCACAATGCTTGTCCAGTTCAACCATGGTATATTATTAACACGTGCATGCTTAGATGTCTAAATCACGGATTATAACCTAAACCGCCCGATTATTTTTTCAACAACAACAAAAAAAAAAAAAATCACCCCTGGTGCTTGTGCATGGATCCGTGGGCGCACCATGTTTGCGCACGGAATGCGCAATAGCGCGGCGACCTCAGAGCCCGTCCCGTCGCCCACCCGCTTCCGCCTTACATCCCCGATACAAATAAACCAACTCCGCTACTCACTGCCGATCCGCCTCGCTCGGTGTCCTGTACGGTCGGCGCGTGCCGTTCTCACACACCATCTCCATTTTCTTCGCTGGTGGTGCTGGTAGTAGCAGGAGTAGTAGTAGTAGTAGTATTTTTTATTTTTTTTTTCTCCCCCCACCGCTCGCTTCCTGCTCAGCCCGAAAGACCGAAACCCGGTTGTGCGGGAGGAGGGAGGGAGGGATAAAAAAAAAAAAAAAAAAAAAAACCCGAGTGTGCTGACGTGGGCGTTCAGAGAGCCCGCTTGGGGCAGTAAGACTCGCTTAAAGTTACAGACATGCAACCCGACTGTGATAGTTCAATCTGCATTTTGCTAAAAGGTGCCATTATTTATGCAGAAGCAAAGATTCAAAGTTGCGTCGCGGCAAATTTTGGCGTTTTATTCCAGTGTACAATTAAAGGAAAGTTCCAACATTTCTGGGGGACAAAACTGTGTAATTATATATAAAATCAGTGGATATTAGAAATGCTGGTGTGTGTATGTATGTGTGTGAAATAATAAAAAAAAAAAAAA
>CM040984.1:2509678-2574468 GCA_022985145.1 Pangasius djambal | reverse complement strand
TTCCCTTCACTGGAACTAAGAGGCCCAAACCTGTTCCAGCATGACGATGCCCCTGTGCACAAAGCGAGCTCCATGAAGACATGGTGTGTGAAGGTTGGAGTGGAAGAACTCGAGTGTCCTGCACAGAGCCCTGACCTCAACCCCACTGAACACCTTTGGGATGAACTGGAACACCGACTGCACCCCAGACCTCCTCACCGACATCAGTGCCTGACCTCACTAATGCTCTTGTGGCTGAATGAACACAAATCCCTACAGCCTCGCTCCAAAATCTAGTGGAAAGCTTCCCGGAAGAGTGGAGCTTATTATAACAGCAAAGGAGCATTAAAAATGGGTGTGATGGTCAGGGGTACACATACTTTTGGCTGTACAGTGTATTTTAAACAAAGTAAAGTTAAGACATCTGTCCCTAGACTTCCATTATAATTGATTTTGGTGTAACCAGTTTTTCTGTTTTCTTTTTCCACAATACAGAGAAACGTAAAAATTTTTGTCCATTGTGATCACGAATTCGCTACAGATTCGGTAGGTAGAGATTTGGATAAAGAAATTCCACCTTGCAGCCACATTTGTCCTTCAACTTCTTCAGGGCTGCAATGTGTCCCTTTGCCAAGTCCACCACATGAATGTAGTCTCTCACTCCTAGAAGAAAAGACTGATTGTAAAGCAGGCAAGTACATGACATGACCAACTTTATATGCCCACCACCAGAACCTGCGTTCTTATACCTGTTCCATCAATCGTCTTGTAGTCATTTCCAAACACGTTGAGACGTTTCCGTCTCCCAATGGCAACCTGGGACACCAAAGAAAAATTACCCATTACTGAAACCATCCTGAATCTGTAGTCTTGAATAAAATGAAATGGGCTTTAATGTGTACAAGTTAGAGGTGTAGCTACAGGGGGATTTGGGTTTCAACCCTCCAGAGAATGGTGAGAAACGGGATTAACTCATTTCGCTATGGTGAGAAACCGGATTAACCAATCAGGATCCTGCATTTTTCCCCATTTTGGTTTGAAAGCTACGAGCCAGCTAGGTACACTCTGAGCACAGAGATACGGAGGTGACAGTTAATGGAGGATATATCTGGTCATATAAGGCAAGGTTTCATCTTTTACTAGAATGTTGTTCATTTTCTTTGGAACCTTTAGCAACGTATTTTATTTCCCATGGCTAGAAACATTATTAATATGGAAAAAACTGCTGAAGGTAGATTGTGCCTTAATTAATTAAATGACAAACTCTGAATATCACCATCACTTCTACTACTGTCTGATATCCACCCAAAATGCAGATCAATCAAATCTGAACCAAATGTGCTCTGATTGGTCAGAAAGGTTACCTGGGCAACATATGGTAGAAGGTTGTTTGGGATTCCCTGTGGATCTTCACCAATCTGGCCTGAGATGTGAGCACCAATGGGGTTGAAGTACCTGAGCAACACGGCATTCCAGTCCTGACAGAGGAATTCGATTAGTGATGAAGCTGGACTATTATCTGATGAGCCGAATTAAAGAAGTTTACTGAAGTGCAATTGAATTGTGATGTGATTCAATTCAGTTCCTATACTGCTTTTAACAGTAGACACTGTCACAATGCAGCTTTACAGAAATATAAAATGTAGATTTAAATCCCTAATGAACAAGTCAGAGGTGACAGTGATGAGGACAAACTCCCTGAGATGATGTGAGGAAGAAACCTTGAGAGGAACCAGACCAAAAAGGGAACCCATCCTCCACTGGGTGGAAGTGGATAGTGGGATTATAAATCATTACAGTATACGGATGTAGAAGACAAACAAAAGTACTAAGTGTGTATGAGCAGCAGGACAGTCTTTATGATTACAGCAGCAGCTCTTGGTGACTGGTTTGAGAACTTAATGGATCACTTGACACTCCTTTTTAGAGTCATTTTGTCCTTGTGTTTGCACTGCAATTACATACACTCAACAAACATGGACTTTTTTCCTTTTATACCTTTTCTGCTTTGCACTGGTCCTGGATCATCTCCTCGATGAAGAACTTGGTTTTGCCGTAAGGGTTTGTGCAGCCTCCAGCCGGGTGCTGCTCGTCGATGGGGAGTTTCTGAGGATCGCCGTACACCGTCGCCGAACTACTGAACACTATATTATGCACCCCATGGGCTTGCATCACCTAAAACACACACATGGAGACACCATTTCTCTGTGTTCATACTGTTTGTGGTACTTGTTTCATGTGTGGCGGCTGCTACCAACTTGTCACTTATGGGGGTGCACTGTCCAGAAGTCCTGAAGCTCTCGTATAAGATGGCAGTAGCCAAAAAGTATACATGATACTGGCGAAATTCTCAGCAAGGCATTAGTGTAGTGCAACTTATCGAAATATTGGTATTGTATCACAGCGATATTGTACGGCAGCAAAATGAAGCTCACCTCCAGCAGGTTGATGGTACCCGTGAGATTCACTCTGTAGTAGCGTAGCGGCTGTTCCACCGATTCCCCCACAGCTTTCAGCCCGGCAAAGTGCATCACAGCGTAGAACGAGTGCTGGAGATCAGACAGATAATACAATCACATGATATCACCACCTGAGGGGGATCACATTTGCAACTTTAATATTGTAATCAGGATTCAACTTCAGTTTCAAAGTTCTGGGTCTATGTGCACTTGGGAGAGAGACTGCATCCTGTTTGAAATAATCAAGTGAATAACTTCTAGATCTCCATACCCAATTGGATTAGATGCATTAGATCAGAGTTTGAGTGAAATCCTGATAGGGCCATATTGAGAGTTGAGTTGTGCATCATATTTTAATGTGTGTTCTTATACACCAAATAAAACGCAGATCTCCAGTAGCAGAATTGGTGTTTTATACCTGAATTAATAACGTATTCGATAAAAGTTAACTCTGTCGAAATCACTCTGATAATGGCTTAAAAAAAAGGAAAGAAAATAAACTATCAATGCTTCATATAAGAGAATATGTGCAGACTGTAGACCACAGAATTCCATAAATGGGAATGTAGATGTGTCTCTGAGTCCATATATGGGAGTATTGAAATGGGAAGCACGAAGTCATTGGCATTCATATACTGTATGTGCATGTATTTTTGTTTGTTTGTTTGTTTTTAAAGAGATTTTAATTTTGTTAAAGCTAACCCAACATGACTTCTGAGAAAGCCTCAGCATTTTGAGTGCAATTATTAAATTATTTTCAACAGCTGGGTGCGTTTTTATAGTATAAAAATAGTTTAAGGTCACCAGTCTCCTAAAAATATCTCAGCTGCTTTGGTGTCTGGTTTTTTTTTTGTTTTTTTTTTAATAAGATTATAAATCAGCTGTTTTTGTTTGGCCGCTGTGGTTTTGTATCCCCTCACATTTGGTTGTATCGTTTGTCATCCTGAGCCATTTTGCTGTGTCATTTCTCCTGTTTTTTTCCCCCCACTTTGCTGACTAAACACAATACGCCTCTATAAACCTGACCAGTAAAAAAAAAAATGCTCCAGACATAGTGCAAGCTGCGAATTGGCATTCTGAGTGATGAACACTGCCTAAAGTCATGTTCTACTGTAATTAACACGTGAAAATATTTCCAGTATAAATGATGTTCGTAATTGCTTTTATGGGTGATCTAATTTCACCGGTTTATGTGAGGAAAATTATGTACAGCTTTTATTCTTATTACCCATTAACGCAGAAAAATGTTTATACTAGGACTGTGAAGTCTGCATTCAGAAGTGAACATCAGCAGTAGATAAGCCATATGCATGCTTTACCCGACAGTTTTACCATCTATTCAGCCATGTAAAAAGAGAAAGTGCAATAATGTTCATGTTTTATATTTAGAAAGAAACTAAAAAGTAATTACATAGAGTGGGTAAAGCCATTTTTTCAACACAAGACCAGAGAAATGGATCAGAGAAAGACAGGAAAACGGAGAAGTTGGAAAATGTGCAGAGAGACGTACTGGCAGACAGACGGACGAGAGACGAGGATAAGAAAATGTGCATATGTGCAAACAAGTAGACAGGAAAACGTTCAGACAGAAAGAGAGAAAGACAGTCGGAGAAACAGACAGGCATACAGCACAGTACAGGTAAACAGACAGACATATAAGCAGGCAGATAGACCAGAAAATGTACAGACAGACAGACAGGGAAGAAGACAGACAAATAGACAGGCAGAGACAGAGAGGGAGACAGGAACATGTAGAGGCAGACAGACAGGCAAACAGACAGATATGAGGATAGATAGGCAGAAAGACAAGAAAATGTACAGACTGACACAGGAAAACTGACAGACAGGCAGGCATAAGATAGGCAGGCAGACAGACGGGCTAAAAGTAGAACTTGGGATCTTATCATTTCAAATGTGGATTGTTTTTATCTTTCAATAATTAATTTTTGATCAGATTTAAACAATATTTGAGCGGTGACATCCACTGTAACAGCCCTGGTTGTAACTGTGTGTTATTTGATTAGCTAAGCAGAAAGGCAGGAAGAGCGACAGAAACAGTCACATTCACAGTGAATGACAACTTGAGAAAAAGATGATAATGATGAAGCAGTTCCACACCAACAGCTGCTTTATAAATCAGTTAAACAGCAGCAGTGCGCGCAAGCACACACACACACACAAACAGATGTGTAACGTAGCACTGAAAGACATTAATGAGATACACAATTAAAGTGAATTTAAAATGGTCGGATGATGGTCTTACCTGCGTAGAAAGCGGTGTGTGTAATAACAACACACATTATAAGCTGCTGCATCAATGTGATGGAGGTCTATTTATCAGGGGTTAACTCATCTCCCCTCAGCTTCGTGACTTCTGTGTGTGTGTGTGTGTGTGTGTGTGTGTGTGTGTGTGTTTGTTTGTACCTGGTTGAAGATTTTCTCCAGGCCCGGTTTATCCAGCAAGTCCAGCTCCTGAAACTCAATCTTGGTGTTCAGAAACTTCTCTATCCTGCACAGGCTCTCGGGGACATTCTTTTCTCCTTGGTGCAAAACACACACAATGCCAATTAAACATCATGTGTGGAACACACTAATGATCAATAACAGACACACATAAAGAACAGAAAAACTAAAACAAAACAACAAAACACAGTATAGCAGCAGGACAAGCAGGCAGGCAGACAGACAGGATAGACACAGTTGGACACACAGACAGGAAGGCAGAGAGACAGACAGATCTATAGACAGACAGACAGCTGGAGAGACAGGCAACCTGACAGACCGAGACAGACTCAGACAGATAAACAGGTAGATAAAGAGATGGGAAGATGAACAGATAGACAAGCAGATAAACAGACAGAGAGACAGACAGACGGTTAGGTAAACAGTCAGATAGATGGACAGACAGCTATAAAGATATAGATACAGAGACAGACGGACACAGAGACACAGGCAGGTAGATAATGAGAGATGGACAGACAGTAAGAAAGACAGAATGGACGGACGGACAGACATACAGGTCGATAAACAGATAGAACGACAACTAGACAGATACAGACAGCTAGAAACATAGATACACAGACAGACAGATGAACAGTCAGTCATACAGACACAGACAGAAAGACAGGTAGGTAAAGAGATTGATTGATAGACTGACAGATCTATAGAAGCTATAAAGATATAGATACAGAGACAGATGGTCAGAGAGATAGAAATAGAGACAGACAGACATGGAGACACAGATAAACAGGTAGATAATGAGAAATGGATAGATGGGTAGAGAGATGGTGAAACTATCCGGTCCCATCTCTGCTCCCTGCCTCTGAAGGCCAAAAGCCTGCGTCAGGAACACAATCATTTTTAACAGCGAGCTCGGCTTTATCGATCACATTTACACCAGCGTGTGGCGTTCCTCTGTCTTCACTCCTCTACCTCTGAAGCCGATGGAGAACACTTCATCAGGACAGGGACCAATCACGTCAGGAGGAAAAGACATGGCGTAAGAAAGAGTGTAAAAACTCCTACTGGCTTTGTTATTTTTGTTATTATTTTTTATTCAGCATCACATTCGCTCATTTTTCTTCATCTCTTATTGTAGTGATGTGTCTTAACTCTGATTTTTTTTATTCTAACTGTAGTTTTAAAGTCTTTTTAAATGTCATTTTATTAGACAGAGCGATGGACAAAGGCAGTCAGAAAGACAGAGAGGAAAAAAGAGAGATACAGAGAGAGACAGAGACAAACAGACAGACAAAAAGAGATTGAGTGATTAGACAGAGAGATGGATAAAGAGACAGAAAAAAAGACAGGGAGAGACAGACAGACAGACAGAGAGAGAACCAGACAAAAAAAAAAAAAAAAAAAAAGACAGAGAGACAGAAAGACAGACCAAGAGAGGTGGAGAGAGAGAGAGATGGACAGAGACAGAAAAAACAGAGGTAGAGAGAATGAGAGACAGACACCCAGAGAGAAAGATGGACGGACAGATGTTTGTTTATTACTCAGTGAAAGAATGAAGTGCAGCTCATGAGTAAAAAGTAACAACCAAATGAGATTAAAGGGTTAAAAAAAAAAAAAAAAAAAGCAAGCTGTAGAACATAAAATAGAAATGTGGTTCCACCAAAAAGCTTCAGTTAAACAGGCTAAGGTGAGATGAGGTTACACACACACACACACACACACACACACACACACACAATTAGCTTGTCAGGTTTCACTTCCTTACCTTGAACAGCGTTGCTGAAGTTGTCGATGACGACAGGCTGATATCCCGCCTCGATCAGCTCCACCACACAGTGACTGCCTATATAACCCGCTCCCCCCGTCACAAGCACCTTCTGTGCCATGCTGGCAGCCTGCAACACACACACACACACACACACACACACACACACCAGTCTAAAAAAAAAATCTGTTGACATAACCGTTGACGTAAGTTATAAAGGCTTTGTGGGTGTGCAGTTATGGGTGTGTGTGTGTGTGTGTGTAACTTGTCCACACCTCATCCAGGTGAACAACGTGGCCTTTTTTGTATTGATAAAAACTCCTGTCACGTCAAAATCACATTCCTTTACACACTGTGCTCTCTTTAGACGCATACACATGAATGCTGACCCACTGAACCAGTTTATGATCATGCACAAAAAAAAAAGGAAAAATCTGCAAAGTAATTTAGTACAAGGAAATGAACTCAAATTATTCCAGTGTTAAACTACTTCTTTAGTTTTGCTCTGGAGCTACAGTGCTTTTGCGGCTGTTGCGTTATATTTGCTACGTAGATCCATTTAAATCCAAGTACGGAGTCCAAATGTACAAATTTAAAGCTTAATCTAGAACCGTATTATCATCAACACCATCACTTTTGCTACAATTCCGCCTTCACATTTTGGGAGGCGTGGCCTAAAGGGGGCGGAGAGATCCCAAAAAAGTATTTCCGGTTTTCCAAGATGGCCGACTCCATAACGTTCCAGTGTTCAGCTACAACGTGAAGCTACGTTAGTGTTTAGAGACGACAGTATTATGGAAGGAGTCTCCAGTGTCAGCACTATGTAACAGTCAGAGTTAAAGCTGTAACTTTAAGTTTTCTGAAATCTTCAGGAGAGAATTAAGGCTTTGTGGTTTATTGGTAACATTCCAAGCTGTGTTTTTTTTTTTTTTTTTTGTCTTATTAACTTGGAGAGAGAAAACAGAGCGTCTGGTGAGAGAACGACTGACTGAGTGATAACAGGAGCTAACTGGGTTTGCGTTTGTTCCACAACATTAAATGTAAAAACTGTATAAACAGATTAAAAAGTACAAAGTGTCATTCTTTTAATAAACAAACAATTGTCACCGTTGGCGATTTGCTGTGGCGTAAGAGGAATAAAACATTTCGGGACGTGCTGTTATGGGAAAATAATCAACTCCGGAGCGGTAACAGTACCTCCGCTTCATCACGCCACCACATTGTTGATTATTTTCCTAAAACAGCACGTCATGGGGTGGTTTATTCCTTACTTATCGCCCCCCTGGTGGACGACGGTTTACGTGTTGAACATTAGTACGTCTATCACTTCATTTATTTACAAGTGATTTTTAACCCAGTACTGTTAGTGTACTTCTACAAATATTGACACACATGCGCACAGACATGCACGCACACACACGCTCCTCACTAATTAGACGTGGTTTGGCAGATATTTCCAGGAAGGATTTGGGGTGAGACAGATTTCTATTACTCAATTCATAACTCCAGCGCAACACTAAAAAAAAAAAAAAAAAAAGCAAACGTCAGACACTGCCCATGTCACAGGTAAAGAGCTTACTGTGTGCTCCTGATTTACTTCCACACTATTCCTGTAAGACTGAAATAATGACATGGTTCAAAAATGAGCCTAATTACATCATTATTATATTTTCTACTAATTACTGTTGTGTTTTTAAGGTAATGTTTTGTAGTGTACAGGCATAGTTAATAGCAGATCATAAGTGGAGCTCATAATAATAATAATAATAATAATAATAATAATAGTAATAATAATCTTTTAAGCTCAAACTGCTGTTCAATCAAGGAGTAAAAATTAAATGGTAGTAATGCATTAGAATGCACAAGTATAAAATAAAAAGATGAAGGAAATATAAGAACACAAGTAAGTGCATGTGTAAATGAGTAAGATATTCCCATTCTTCTATAAAATCAGTTCAAGCCTAATTAATATTTCAGAAGTGTATAATAAAGTGTGTAGTAAAATATCTCTGTAAGGTCTCTGTATAAAGAGCAGCTGTCCAGCTGTCAGTTACCATCAAGTTACAATTAAATCAGAGAGCTTCAGGTAACACAGCAGGACAGGTAGCTTTCAATTCCATACCTACTGCACCTAAAATAATGACTAACAACAACAATAACAACAAAAAACACTCACGACACTTTTAAAGCTGAAGAACCCTCTCAAATGTGAAACTCCAGACAAGGTTAACAGCGCTCTAACCTCTCAGCATTGGGTAATAACCATCCACAAACAGCTCTTAAGTTTATCCAGCCTTATTTCTTCCGCATCCGTATTCCGAAAAGCCACGCCCCTCCGCCAGGATTGGTCGCTGATTGGACACACAACGTTGCCGTAGCAACGAGACTCCTTAATTAGGATATAAAACTGAGTAAACTGACATTCGCGGTTTTTTTTTTTTAATCTATATGGCTTTTCTTTAGCTAGATGTTTGTCCTGATTTTGTTCTTCTCCATTATAGTTGATTAAAGGACTGCTTCCGCGTCCGCACCAGCCAATCAAAGCGCAGGAGGGCGGGGTTCGCGGAAAACGGGTAGTTAAAGAATACAAACGGTTTATTCATTCGCGCTTCCGGCATTTCATTGGAGACGTGGAGAGGTGTGAAGTAGCTACGAGATCACCGCACATCCTGGTCACTGCGGCACGTAGATTTTAAAATAAAGGTCTCCTTAATGGTGCCAATAATAATAATAATAATAATAATAAATAAGTATTTATCTGTTTCGCTTACTTATGCTTTATTAGTTAGGCCTTGGTTATATTTTAAGTATTTATATTCATTTAAGTACTTTATGTATATTAGTCATGAAAATACAATCACCAACCACACTACCATCATTAACACCACAGTGTTGCGTTTTACCCCCAGTGTTGATTATAATAAGTGCTAGTAAGAAACATTGATCTATTTAAGAGAAATAAAAATAAATAACATTAAAAAAATACAAGTGCTAGTGAGACAAATGTACCTGTTCAATAAAAAAAAAAAACCTACATAAGCAATCAGTATATATATATATATATATATATATATATATATATATATATATATATATATATATATTCATTAAAAATATTATGAAATACATATAAATGTCTAGGATGAATATATATACACAACATACAAAAGATACATTTATACATATATACATACATATAAAGATAAATATATAAAAGATGCAAAAAATGATAAATTATAGAAATAGGAATTCAGCCTAGTTGCTATATTGATATAGTCTGATGAGAGCTTTTATTATGAAGTACAACTCATATATTGTAGAAAAAAACCGAGACCACTCCGTCGAATACAAACAGGAGCTTCACTCTTTTGCCACGTGATCAGTCACGTGCTGTATAAACCCGGAAGTATCACATGAACGGACACTGCAAACCTGCAGAAAGTAAAGCTGTCCTGCGTTTTAATAGTTTTTAAACACACCCATGTTTACTTTCTACCCTTGAGTAGATTTTCTAAACGGACTCTTCATAGTAATTACTTTCATGTCATTTGTACAAACAGATTTCTTTAAATAGTAGTGATAAGAAGTTCGGCTCTTTTCAGTGAGTCATATCATTTGACTCGGCTCATCAGTAAGAACCGACTCTTTTGGTTCCCGAAACGATCTATGATTGTTCTTGTGGCTGAAAGATTTCGTTTCATGAACTCTCTCTCTTTTTGAACAAAATAAAATATGCAAACTGATTCTCCTTGCCATGCATCATTCACAAAACTAAGAATCAAACACACGACTCATGATTCATATTAACGAACAGCTCAGATGTTGAGGGTTTTATGGAAGCATTTTTATTAAATTACACTGCAAATTTAACGGCATTGCTTACATATACAAATACATAAAGTAATAAATAAAATAAATAATATAAACAGCTTGTATATCTGAGTGGGCTCACAATGTTCATCTAAAAGCGCCGACTCAAAGAGCCGATTCGCTCGGAAACGACACATCACAGCTCACCTTAATTAAATTAACTCTCAGAAGGAAGCAGTGTGTCGGCTGTCATGTACAGACAGAGAAATTTCATCAGCTTGAAACGTCTCATTGGGAAATACTCCTGAATTTCTACAGAAGTGTTTACTGAATCCCCTCAGGCCTCCATGGTGGGAGCCAATGAACTTCATCCGAGCTGTTAATTAATTGGAAAAATCCTTCAAGAGGAAATGGTGTGGCGAGTTGACAACAGTGGGTTTAAAATACTATGATAAACAGTATAAATAATGTTAATGGTGGAATATTGTATATTGTAAAATTGTTCCTGAGGGTGTTCCTGTATATATATACACTGATCAGCCATAAAATTAAAATCACCTGTCTAATATTGTGTAAATCGCCCTTGTGCTGCCAAAACAGCTGTGACCCATCAAGGCATTGGCTCCACAAGACCTCTGAAGGTGTGCTGTCGTATCTGGCACCAAGTCGTTAGCAGCAGATCCTTTAAGTCCTATAAGTTGCGAGGTGGGGCCTCCATGGATCAGATTTGTTTGTCCAGCACATCCCACAGATGCTCGATCAGATTGAGATCTGGAGAATTTGGAGGCCAAGTCAACACCTTGAACTCTCTGTCATGTCCCTCAAACCATTCCTGAACAATTTTTACGGTGTGGCAGGGAGCATTATCCTGCTGATAGAGGTCACTGCCATTAGTGAATACTGTTGCGTTGAATGGGGTGTACTTAGACTGCAACAATGTTTAGGTAGATGGTACGTGTCAAAGTAACCTCCACATGAATGCCAGGAACCAAGGTTTCCCAGCAGAACATTGTCCAGAGCATCACACTGCCCATCTCTTCCTCAGGTAAGCGACGCACACACTGCCGGCTGTCCATGTGAGGTAAAAGAAAACGTGATTCATCAGACCAGGCCACCTATGTATGGCCTGGTCACACATTCATATTATATATAATATGGTGTGTGTGTGTGTGTGTGTATCACTAACATGATCACTAATTAACAGCTACACCAGCCCAAGACACGATAAAGAAAATACTTCTTTATTATTAATGTTATTGACTTTGGCACAAGACATAAGTTTTAATATATACATCACATTAAAGGCACTTTAGCAGTCACTTTATGGTATTTGTTAATACACACGTGCTGGAGTTCAGCACACTCTCAGCAGAAATGTGTTGATTTTTTGAAGCCTACAAAAGTAAGAAATGCCAAATAAGCATTTATTCTGAAGTCCATGTTTCTTAGGACGTCCTTTCTTTGCAATGCTGTGAATCCAAACACAGCGCACCCTGGCCCGTGCCAGTGGAAAGTCACATCACGTTCAGCCGCCGTGATAAATCAGGAGCATTAACACAGGGGAAACACATTGTACGTGTATCAGGACATGAACTAAAGTCTGGATTTAAATCGTCGTAACTGCAGAAAAAACCGGTCATTGAGAACTGTTTCAGTGAAATCAGTCCAATAGCGGCACTCTTAGAGAAGAGGAGTGCGTAAATAATACCTCCGAGTCCTGACTGTAATCCAGAAATCCTTGACTTGTCGTTACTGGAAGAATCTTATCAGTGCTCGCATCTTTGAAAATACACCAGGGAGTGACTCACAATAAACTCTCTATTTCCAAATGTAAGCTTTTATACAGATTCTAGGGCAGAAATGACTGATTTTGGCAAGTCACAGGCACCTCTGAGTCAGCACGGGTGGGGTTTAAGTCACATTTGATGATGTTAATGATCAGATAAAATAGCAAGGTATCTAAATGCAGCACTGCACTAATGCTTGCTAACTATTTAGCCTAGCTAATGTTATTGACGTGATGTCATATGAACAATTTTGCAAATGTATTTGTGAACGCAGGTACATCCGTCACTCCCCTTTACGCCTGGCGTGAATGATATCATGTGTCAAGTGTCAGAGCTTTGTACCAGTCCGAGGGAAAGTTTTTTTCTCGGTTATTTTAATTTTAAAAGGAAAAAATGAGAGACTGGTGAAGGAACAACTTTGTAGCTGCTATAAGATAAGTGATAACAGGAAGTAACTTGCTTCATGGATGTACCACAACATTAAATGTAACTATAACAAAAAAAAAAAGGCTGATGTGCCATTTTTTAATAAATAAGAATTGTAATCGTTGGCAAATTGCTGTGGTTTAAGAGGAATCAAACACTTTGGGACTTGCTGTTTTAGGAAAATAATCAACTTTGGTGTGGTAACAGTAACTATTCATCAAGCCTACCCATTGCTGATTATTTTCCTGTAACAGCACGCTCCCAAGTGTGTGTGTATCACTTCTTTATTTTCTTTATTAATTCTCATCACAATATTATTGGCTTTTTGGGATATACTGGCACTGATTACTAAAAATATGCAAATTGTATTATTGTGTGCTGTCATTCGGGCCAAATGATTTTTCTTTTCTTTTCTTTTCTTTTTTTTTTTTTTTTACATCCCAAATGCAGTATAATCACAATAAGATCAGTTCTCCACATGGTGGAGCTCTAATGTGAAGCCAGCTCGTGGAACATCTCGCTGAAGTGTGAGAAGAAGTTTGGAACAAATGACTCCAGAGAAAACAAGGAGGATAATTCATGTTCCCGAGGTCACATCTCAAAATGGCGGTATATGCTCTCCACGTATCCCAGAACCCTTTGCCAGTCGGGGCCTTCAGTCTTCAGCATCTCGTCTGCGGTCTTAAAGGAAACACAGTTTGAAAAATTGGCCTTGTTACACGCTCAGCATTCAGAGAGCAGTTTATCATCTGTGTGAGAATGAGCTTGTAGTGAAATAAAAAATCTGGAGCAATACATTTGCACAATAAATCATATAAAATAAACAAATTCTGTGAAGCGTCATGTCCTGCGTCCTTTTCCATCAGCTGAGGCATTGTTAAAGACAAATTATTTTTTAAACTGCAGAAATGACCAAAAAAGTGACTTTTAAATAGACATAAAAATAGATAGTATTATTTCTTAGACTTTGCCAGATGGTAACAATACATCAGAATCTTACACTGCTGATGTTCACCTATAGATTGGGTTTATATGAAGCCAATATTTGAACTTCTAATTCTTTGTAGCATTGAGTAACGATGCTCTCATTTTATTAATTTTCCATAAAGCTCCAGTAAAATATCATCAGTAAGTGTGTGTACATGTACACTGACAATGCACGGATATATAGTTTTAGAGCACTGACATGATGAGAACATGGAACGTTAGTATTATGAGTATTTTCCATGGACATGTGCTAAAAATTCTGAAAGATAACCAAGGAATTTATTGTAGTACGTGGATCTTTATGAGGCAGTATTATAGTTAATAAAAATGCTTTGGTGCAATAAAAAGTAGGTTTAAGTTCACGGGCTTCATAGAAACCAGTGCAATGATCTGAGGAGTGTTTTCTGGAGAATAATGACTCACCAGTGACGCAGCGATTCCCAGACTCTCCCCTGTCTGAAACGCCAGCAAGAGGTTTTCTTTCTGAGGACAAAATCATCATCATCATCATCATCATCATCTATTGTTCTCTCTCTTATAATTGACAAGAAACAGCAACATGTAAACTCCTCTGTCGGAAAAACCTTAAGTTACAGCTTTACCTCTGACTGTTACAAAGCACTCACACTGGAGACTCCTTCCACACATGTTAAATAAATTTCTCTTTACAGAAAACCTCACCATATCAACAGTTACACTTGTTTCTAAATCCATACCTGTGGATGAGCTGTTACTATAGAAACGATAATGTATTAGAACGAGTGCATTGATATAAACCCGTGATTTTGCAGCTGCACTACTGTCAGAGCTGCTGTTGTAGGAAATCAATCAACACCTTCTGTTGTCCAATCAGAAGCCAGATTTCAGCAGCATCGCTCTAATGGCCGAGTGACTCAAAGTGCTGACTCAAAGTTTCTAAAGTGTAAGTAAACGTCAAAGTCTTCTTAGTTGTCATCAGATTGTTTTGTACGTGGTGTTGGTGTTGTATACGGTGGAGAGTATACGAGTGTGTGTTACCTTGTTCTCTGGCCTGAGTGTGTTGTAGGGTATGTGTGATGGGAGGTAACTATGGTACACGGCACAGAAAGCCAAGCCGTCCATCCAGCTACTGCTGAAGTTCGTTATCTCGATGTTCTGGGAAAAAGAGACAGAGGCACAATGAGACAGAGAGCAACTACAGAACCAAAGAGATATTTATAGATCCAGTGTATTTCAGTTATTTTGAAGTCTTTACATTGACACAGGACCGTCACATCACACGTGATGCCTTCATCTCACGATCAGAGATTAGACAGTTCCCATATCAGCAGCGGCAAACGTTCATTGTTTTGGCTTCTTTTCCTATGTTAGTCCTGACTCCGCCCTCATCTAATCATTGCAACAGATGTTTTCACCTGTTGCTAGATTTCTCTAATTATGAGAGTCAATAAGTTACAAAGCACAGGGGAAAGTGACAAGCTGCATTTATTTTCGTCTCATTAACTTCAAGAGAGAGGAAAATAGAGGCTGATGAGGGAACAATTGTTTATAGCTGCTATAACGTAAATGCAAACAGGAATTTGTAGATGTTCCACATTAAATGTAACTATAAACGGATAAAAAATTGCGATGTGTCATTCAATAATTAAAAATATTCATTGGAAACTTGCTGTAGTAGAATTGGACTAAAATAGGAAAATTATAGGAAAATAAGGAATATTACTCCTTACTTAGCCCTGTTCATTTCAATTCAAATTACTGTAGCTCATTATAAGCCCGAGTTGTGTACCTTATATCCGCTGGTTCGGTTCTGACACCAGCGCAGTAGTGAGTTACGTTTGGATCCGCCGTGACGTCTGAGCAGCATACTGAAGTCCTCCTGAGGCCTGGAGAAAGACGAGAGGATGACGGTGAAACGTTTAACTCAGTTGCAGTTCAGCCATTTCAGACATAGAGCAGATGTTCACTCGTACTGGACTGGTTCACTGAGCTGAAGTACATTTACAATTATTCCATCTGGCAGATGCTTTTACTCATGGGCGCAACTTTAAGACATGAATGATGACAGATTTAAAAAAAAAAAAAAAAAAAAAATCACCAAAAGTGTTTCTATTCAAGCACATCTCATCGGAAAGATAACGCTTTTTAACCAGCAGCTTTCTAAATCTCTACAATATGGAAACTTTTTCAAATGTTGGGGTTATGGTTTACATTGCAGTGTGTTGCACCATGAGGTCATTAGAAGTTGCACCATGAGGTCATATAATATGCCTCACATTTTCTGCACATGCAACAATATAATGATTGTATATTAATATAAATAAATTCAGAATGAAATAATGTGATCAGATTGCAATATCATAGAGAAGACTGATTCAGAGCACAAATTCCGAGTATGGGTCACCATACTTGGCCACGTCACTTTCATAATAAATTAAATGATTTAATTTATTTAAAATAATTAAATGATTTAATTTATTTGGAGTGAACACTGAATATTGGATTTGTTTTATAAAAGCAATAAACTACCCTTTCCTGTGATCAACTGTAACTCACAACCTCTCATGGATTATTGCTTGATTTTTAGTGTGTATTTTAACCGAATACTTTCAAAAAGTGGTGAGGACATGTCCCTAGCGCCAGACAGCCTCTGACTGTATCCTTCCCTTAATGCAGAATCTAGACACAAGAGCTGAAAACTATACAAGTGCTGCAAAAATGAGCTTCCACCTACTGACCAGAAACAAGTACAAGATATTTATAGAGGTTCACAACTAAACACTAAATTCTAGCCGTCATAAGTGCTTTAAACATCCCCCATACTGATCCTGAGTCCATCCCAAGATGTTCTGTCAAAACATCAAAAATGTTCTGACTTTAAAAAGAAACCAACTGCTCAGTGACCTTCAGCATGAGTCATGACAAATTACAGAATGTATGGAAGTGGAGGTTCAGTCTTGGTGTTTTTGTGAGTGAAGCACAAGTAGGAGTGAGAAGCGAGACAGGAAGAGAAAAACAAAAGAAGTTCACACTCACTTTATCTTGCTAGTTTTGTTTGGAGAAAGGTCTATAACAGGAGATGGGTGTAAAGATGGATTGTCCTCCTTTTTATCTATTAAACACACACAGACAAAGTGAACTTTTACATGTTCTGAAATTGAGTAAATTAGCAGTATTTTGTGTCAATTGCATACCTTTATATAAATTAATCAAGTTGTCTTGCTGGTCCATATTCAGCCTCTCTCTTGTTGGATTGTTCTAAAATAACCACAGGACATTTTACCGAAATACACGTTCCACATGGTGCATGTGTAACACATTCTGTCACAGAAACGAATAAAAACACAGATCTGTTCTTACTTTAAAAGAAGTCTGGGATGTACCATTTACTAGGCTGGTGTGGGATGCTGACTGTTTTCTGCAAAACAATGGCATGTACCATAAAAATAGTGTGACTTTGTTTTGACAAGAACCAGTTAATTCATTGTTGAGGACCATGAGATACAAACAATGAAGCATTTATTTAGAACTAAGTGACCTTCAGTATGCTTTCAGAGATTATTTATTTGAAGCAAACTAACCTCAGGGCCCTATATTCCCATAGTTCCATGTTCAAAGTGTCCTATATTCCCAGTTCCCTGTTTCCCCAAGGCTCCATGTTCCCCAAACCATATACCGCCATACCCCAATGTTCCCAAAACCCTATATTCCCAGGGCTCCATTTTCCCATGGTAAAATGTTCCCTCAAACCCTATATTCCTATAGCTCAATGTTCTTGAGACCTATGTTCAGAAGGGCCTATGCTTCCAAAAACCTTATAAACCAATGGCCTAATGTTCCCAGAACCCTGTGTTCCCAGGGCTGTATATTCCCATTGCCCAATGCTCCCAAAACACTATACTCCAGGACCAGTGTTCCAAGGACTCCAGGGCCTGGCATTACTAAAGCCATGTAGTTCTAGAAATCTGTTATGTGGATCCTATATTCCTTGGTTCTAATATTCCTAAGACCCTATATTCCTATGTCTCTAAGATTCAACAGATATACCCCTAGCAAACCACATTTATTCTAGGAATAGTTTCCCCCATTAAAATCTTCTTGGTAACAGTCCTATTTTTCTATCAAACTGAGTATTTTATTGCTTTTGTTTACATTACTAAAGAGTTTCACCCAGCTTGCCCGAACAGGTAACTGCTTCAGATTGCAAAACTTTACGGGTTAGTTCTGGTGCTGAAGTCTAACTGTGCTGACTTGCTCCCTTAACCTTCCAAGAAGACATCTACTTCAGTCAATCTCATAAAGTAATGGAATGGCCCTTATGATGTGACAGGGATTTCCCTGAGGGGAACTGTTGAATGGACATCATTAAGAATGTGTTAAACACAGTACTGGAACACAGCCATAGTCATGGAGAGACTCTAACACACACACACACACACACACACACACACACACACACTACATCATCATCTCTTTAAATGCACCAAGTGGATGGAAACTCCATTATGGATCTTCTTATACTCACTTTAATTTTTCTGTAGTTCCCGCCTCTTTCTCTTTTCTCTTTTCCTCTCCTGTCCTTTGCTCATCCCCCCATCTCTCCACAGTGCTCCGTGCACACCCTTCTGTCGCCCCCTGCTGGCTGGGAGTCTCTGTTCTTTGGCTAAGTCTTTGTTTGCTTTGCTCGAGCTCTGCTTTTAGGCGCTCCACTTGACCTTCGACCTCTCGCTGACCCTGCTGGGAGTCGGTTAGCTGCCTCTCCCAGTCCTCCCGCGCCTCCCGGAGCACGTTCAGTTCTTCTTCAGCTTCAGCTCTCAGCCGGTCGGCCACCACCAGCGCCACCTGCAGGTCAGACTGGAACTGCAGCCACTCACTGTGCTCTGTCTGGACACACACACACGCACACACAACACACCCACACAGGAAGTGTTTGTCTTTAGTGTGTTAGTAAATACACCATATTCAGCTTCACCAAGAACTCTCAGGCAAATTCTTCTAGGATTCAGGAAAGGTGAGAATATTTTCAGCTGCTGTTCTCTGAGGCAGAAATACTGCATGATTAATACTCGATTCATGAAACGATAGTTGCTGTTAGATATGAAATATATAGAGAGACGGAACTGATAGACAGCCAGATCTATAGGCAGACAGACAGATAAACAGACAAATAGAACTACATGCAGATACAACAGACAGAGTAGGTAGACAAACATGCAGGCAGACATACAGTAGATAGACAGACAGACAGGCCGACCAATAAACAGATGGACAGATAGAGATGGAGATAGATAGATAGATAGATAGTGGATAGACCGATGGATACAGTAGAATGATAGACAGACAAGCACATAGATTGACAGAGAGACAGGCAGACAGATACAGTATTTAGAAGGATGGACAGACAGACAAGCAGGCAGATACAGCAGACAGACAGTATGTAGACAGGTGGACAGGCAAACAAAAAAACATCCATACACATAGATACAGCAGACGTACAGACAGACACACACAGTTAGGAACAGTGTATAGACAAACAAACAGACAGACAAGCAGACAGACATACAGACAAACAGACACATAGACAGACTGATTGACAGCCAGATAGATAAATACAGTAGACAGACAGATAAACAGATAGGCAGGCAGACAGAAGACAGACAGATCCATAGACAGACAAATGGACAGAAACAGAGAGGCAGACAGACGGATAAACAGATAGATCAGATGGACAGGCAGACAGTCATAAAGACAGATACAGTTGACAGACAGACAAACAGAGACAGAAAGACACAGACAGAAGGACAGACTGATAGAAAGATAGAAGGGTCTGAGACAGAATGATTGTTTTACTGGAGGATCAGACTAACACGCAGAGATGAACTGGAATATTCAGTGTGATACTGGTTTGCATTAAGGTCTTTAATACGAATAAAAAATACATCTGATTAAGCTAACAGTAATAAGAAGCATTGCTGTTTTCATGAATCACGCATGAAATCAGTCAGAATAAAGGTGTTGCTCTACAGTTATTTCCCTCCTGGGCATGTAACATGATATTCCACTGAATATTCCACAAACAGAAACTGACCTGAGATCAGCTGTTTTAGTGAGACCATCTGAATCTAGTTATGACTTTCTCCATTGTAATGCATGTCAGGGTTGCGCACAGCTACAGCACTGCACTCTCTGGTGTGCCACAGGGAGAGGGAAATCCTAATGCGGACTGGGGTTACACGTTTCAAAGTCCACACTGGTGTCTAATTTCTGACCAATAACCAGTGAAATGTACAGAAGATATTATACTACGTAGTCTTTATTCTTTATTCTTTGCAGTGTTTATATATTGTACCCACACCCCCTTCAGCTCTGCAGTTGGTTTTGCTGGTTTTGACAGCTGTGCTTGAGTTTCAACATCACCTGTAAATTGACATTAGACGAGCTTCCTAGGAAGCCTTGTCATTTTGTTTACAATGAGCTGACTAATATCTACCATTCTTACTGAAACACCTACTTCACTGGCCTCTTATGAAATACTGCATTGGGAAAGCTTAGAACTTTGCCACAGCGTAGACACACACACACACACACACACACACACACACTCTTCTTGTTCCCAAAACATGTTCATACGGAGGTTAAATGCAAATAATGTAGGCAGGATGTGACTCACAAATGAAAACACACTACTCAAATGACACACTCATTCACATCGAAAGAGAAAGGCACACGGAGCTGTGCTAAAAATGATCAGTGCGCTAAAAGTGATGTGCGTGATGAAGAGAAATTATGACTGAGCTGCTGCTGAGGTTCATTTTCAAAAATACGGCATGATAATAGGCTTACACAACATAACTATATCTAAAAATAGATTTATTGATGCATGTGGCAAACATCTTACAGCAAGAAGGACGTGGGACAAGAAAGAGGCATGTGCTTCTGTTATCTAGATGAAATTTGACCTTTGACTTCGGTCTTGTGAGCCAATACAAAATCGAATGCCATCGTGGCTGCCTGTAACTGCCTGGTTTTGAATTGCCGGCGAGGAAAACAGCCACTGAGGAGGAGGAGAAGGATTACTGATGTGAGGAGCAACAATGACGAGAGGAGAATTAATGAGGAGAAAAGAATTATTGACTAGACGAGCATTAATGACAAGAGAAGTAATAATTATGAGCAGATAAAATAATTATGAGTAGAGAAATAATGACGAGAGGAGCATTACTGAAGAGTGGAGCATTACTGAAGAGAGGAGCATTAATGACTAGGGGAGCATGAATGACGATGATGAGAAGAACGTTGATGACGAGAGGAGAGTTATTGAGGGATGAGCTTTAATGATGAGAGGAGCATTAATGACTTGGGGAGCATGAATGACGAGAAACGTCGATGACAAGGAGCACGAATGATTAGAGGAACATTGATGATGAGAGGAACGTTGATGACGAGAGGAGCGTTATTGAGGGATGAGCTTTAATAAAGAGAGAAGCATTAATAATGAGGAGTGTTAATAAGGAGTGAGCTTTAATGACGAGAGGAGCATTAATAATGAGGAGTGTTAATGAGGAGTGAGCTTTAATGACGAGAGGAGCATTAATAATGAGGAGTGTTAATGAGGAGTGAGCTTTAATGACGAGAGGAGGATTAATAATGAGGAGTGTTAATGAGGAGTGAGCTTTAATAACGAGAGGAGCATTAATAATGAGGAGTGTTAATGAGGAGTGAGCTTTAATGACGAGAGAAGCATTAATAATGAGGAGTGTTAATGAGGAGTGAGCTTTAATGACGAGAGGAGCATTAATAATGAGGAGTGTTAATGAGGAGTGAGCTTTAATGACGAGAGAAGCATTAATAATGAGGAGTGTTAATGAGGAGTGAGCTTTAATAACGAGAGAAGCATTAATAATGAGGAGTGTTAATGAGGAGTGAGCTTTAATGACGAGAGGAGCATTAATAATGAGGAGTGAGCTTTAATGACAAGAGGAGCATTAATAATGAGGGGTGTTAATGAGGAGTGAGCTTTAATGATGAGAGAAGCATTAATAATGAGGAGTGAGCTTTAATGATGAGAGGAGTGTTAATAACGAGAGGAGAGTTAATGATGGGAAAGGACAGAGCGAGAGAGGAGAATGGAGAGGAAATGTCAAAGTGAAACAGACTCCTCATCATAACTAATGCCTTTATTCAGATCACAGCTGGAGCTGATTAGGGGACAGACTGCCTTAAACATTACACCCCAAACACACACACACACACACACACACATAAGCATAACTAAAAGAAATGGTAATCTGCAGTTCTTATCTCATCCTTGTATAAACACATAGATGACAGGGAGACAGATCTGGCATAACACACACTACACACATGGGTGTGTGGGTGTGTGTCTGGACGATCATTTCAAGACACGCTTACTGACACTGGGAAAACTCAGGAAAACCACACCCAGTCTGACACAGATAGGACACACACATGCGCATGCACACCCAAGCACACACACACTACAAACACAGGACAAATTTAAGCATGGACTACGCTGTGTGTTTGTGTGTGTGAGACATCTGCTTCTACGGGGTAATTACTTTCCACACCCTGGCCTGCTAGGTTAATAAATACACACACACACACACACACACACACAATTTTGCATCAAGCATCAAAAATGCAGAAACAAAATGCTGTTTCTGATAATATAAACCACTTCTCTTCATCGAGACCAGTCGGGACATATACATTTGGTCCTCACAAAGGACAAAACACACACATACACACACATACACACAAATCGGAAATGAAAGGCTAATTTTTTATGTAAACTTTGTCGAGGACAAAAAGCTCTTCCTGGAAATCACCAGTGTCCATCTGGAACTGATCCTCTCTCTCTCTCTCTCTCTCTCTTTGTGTGTGTGTGTGTGTGTGTGTGTCTCTGTGGCTGTGGATGACCACCCACGACAAACCACGCACACCCAAATGCTGCTGCGGTGAGAGAACATACCATATCAACTATAATATTCCTATAACAGGATGAGGGAAATGTGTGTGTGTGTGTGTGTGTGTGTGTGTGTGTGAAACTGATTGGCTGTCAGTGTGTATATGAAATATAAACAAGGGAAGGAATCGCTTAATTTACATTCACATTAAAACAGCTTTAATGTTTTCCAGAACGTTGACCATGATTTAAACCAAACTTGTAATGTCTTAAAGCTGAAATAATAAAACGTCTCTCAAAATTACAAAAAATGTTTTCAAATGTGATCGTAAAATTCACATACTGAAAACTACTAAAACTATTTGAACTTACTGAATTTATGTAGCATTAATGGAAGGAGTCTCCAGTGTCAGCGCTTAGTAACAGTCAGGGTTAAAGCTGTATGTTTTGAGAGAAGTTTACTTTCTCAAGAGAGAGAAAGAGGCTGGTGAGGAAACGACTGTTTATAGCTGCTTTAACGTAAGTGAGAACATTAAACGTAACTGTAAATGGATAAAAAGTATGATGAAGTTGCACATTTCATCCAAATTGCTATACAAGAAGAAAAAACCACCTTGTGTTATAGGAAGATAATCAACTTTGTCGTGGTTACAGTAACTTCGCTTCATCACATCACCCTGTCATTGATTATTTTCCCATAACAGTGCACCGCCTCACACACACACACACACACACACACACACACACACACACACACACACACTACAGTCACTAGCTGAGGTCACATTTTGAGTACTTGTGCTCTTGAATATTGCAGGAGGCGCTGGAAAGGGGAACAGCGCGCACACACACACACACACACACACACACACACACACGATATGTAGTTACTTAGCCAGTCGGCCGCTGCCCCCTCACACTAGCCAAACAAAAAAGTTTTGTTCTCTCAACAGCTGAAAAGAATTCCCTTCTTCCCACACACTCTCTCTTTCTCTCTCTCTCTTTCTGTCTTTCTCAGTCTCTCTCTCTCTCGCTCTCTCTATCTCCCCTTCATTCTTTCCATCTTTTTTTATAAAATGATTGTACAGGACCTAAAGGAGACCATGAAGGAGGGATGGAGGTGATATTACATTCCAGTCGTCCCATGTCTGGTACAAATCAGCCAACAGTGTAGAAAAAAGAAGTCAGAGGGGCCTGAGCGCACACACACACACACACACACACACACACACACACGGGTGGGTCAGGCCTGGAGGAGAGGGGGTGGACAGGAAATTAGTGAAGGAGAAAAAGACAGAGGTTAAAAACGTTGCTTCCACTCAGAGAGGAAGAGCAACCTAATAAACTCCATCTCTCTCTCTCTCTCTGTCTTTCTTTCTGTCTCTCTCCCCCATTTCTTTTCTCTTTCTCTATTATTCCCATTCTTTCCTCACTTCTGTCCCTCTAAATCTGTTTTTTTTCTCTCTCTCTCTGTCTGTCTATCTGTTTCTGTCTCTCTCTCACATTCTCTGTCTCTCTCCCTCTCTCTTTTCTCTTTCTCTATTATTCTCTTTCTGTCCTTCTTTCTGTCCCTCTAAATCCGTTTTCTCCTTCTCTCTCTCTCTCTCTCTCTCTGTCCTTCATGTCAATGCAACCCCCTTTCCCCTTTCTCTCTGTCTGTCTCTCTCTCATTTTCTCTTGCTGTTTTTGTCTGTATCTCTCCCTTTCTCTCTCATTTTCTCTCTTTCTGTCCCTCTTTCAGTTCCTTCATATCAATTACTTCCTACTCTCTGTCCATCATGTCGGTACTCTCCCTTTCTCTCACACTCTCTCTGTCTCTCTCTATCTGTCTGTCTCTCTCTCCTTGTTTCTGTTCTCTCCCTATCTGTCTTGTTCTCATTCTCTATCTCTCTATATCTGTCTGTCTCTTTCCCTGTTTCTGTTCCCTCTCTCTTTCTCTCTCTGTCTCTTTCTGTCTTCCTCTCTCCCTGTCTGTTTCCTTCTCGTTGTCTTTCTCTATTTCTTTCTCTCTCTCTCTCTCTTTCTCTGTCTCTCTCCCTCTCCCTGTTGCCTTCTGTTTTTCTCTCCCTCTGTCCTCGAAACACTGGGCTCTTTGATCAGCCGTCTTGATGCCAGTCCCTCAACATCCCACACACACACACACACACACACACACACACACACACACACCATGGAGATCATAACAGGAAGAGCACCCTTATTTTTGGTCCTCATGTCCCATAGGACGTTGCCATAGATAACAAGGCATTATCTCCTATCTCTCTGTCCTGCACTTCCTGGAGCAACATCACTTCCTGTAGTTTTCTCCTAATTATTTGAGCGATGTTACAGTTCTCCTGACGTACATAACCTCGTCCCTCCATCTGGCGTTTCTCTTCCTCTCCAACTGTCTCTGCCTGTCTTTATGGTCATCTGTGTATGTGTGAGTTCCTGTGTGAAGATTATTTTTAATTCTTGTGCTCCAGGAAAAAAGCCACAGCTAAATCAGCATTAGAATAATGTGAGTTGGAGCTCAAATATTATCACATGAAAAGAACTGATCTAAGGCCTTGACACTGTCCTAGAAAAATAGGACATGACTGATTTGTTGATTTGCAATGATTTTGTTGTCTATGTAAGGAATAAAACACTATTTGTTTAAATTGTTTAAACAATCACCTTAAACACTTTATTTAAAACTTTTTGTGCCACCAATTCTGTCCTCTAGATCTTTACAAATGCAAATGATTTTCTCAATGTCATGCAAATTACACATGCTGTGGAAAAGCGACAAATCCGAACGACTGGCTCGAATGATTCCCCGGAACAATGACACGCATGTGGTACTATTTCTTTAATTCCTCTCTCTTGACTTTAGTTCCTACCTGCAATTAGCTCCTATGTACAGTGTGACTCGAAAGATTTAAGAAATTATAACCGTCTTTCATCTTATTCTGTTATAACCGACCTCTCATTACATGTTTATAGAGACATTACGAAGAAAAATAAAGCCTGGAAGGAAGTAGCAGAGATCATTGGTGTCTCTGCAGGGCATTTGTAGCTAATACAGCTAACTTGTTAACTGCTAATTTGTTAACAAAGCTAACCAATTTTCACACTGATTAGTGCACGGATTATTTTGTGTCTAACCAGTTAGAAGATACACAGATATTTAGTTATATGGTCGTTCCTCTGGTGAGCATAAGTAGTAGTGTTAGCTCACGCTGCTAATCTGCTAACAAAGCTAATACCTGGCACATAAAGAACATATATCAAACCACCATTTTCACTTTTTTTTAAATAGTAGAATTAGTTTTAAGTATGTTTTAAAAAGTAAAAACGCATGGTCAGGTACGCTTTGTGCAGTTTTATAAGGAAATTGACTGGCAGGTTTTTCTAGGCATCTTGGAGAAGCTGCCACAGTTCTTCTAGAGACTCTTGAGTCACAATTGCTTCTGTTTTTGCAGCTAATCCCTGGCAGCCAGCATTTATTTTAGTCTGAAATATGGTCTATTATGTAACATGTTACTTTTTTTTTTTTTTTTTTTACTGACGTGCAAACATTTTTCTGTAACAAGTAATGTTTGGGATTTTCTTTTGGAATGTGTTTTTACTGACTCAACAAAGCAGACGTCATGAAATGACCATCTAAGACTATATTAATATTTAAAGAATTAGGATGCCTAAGAGTGTTGCACAGTACTGCAGGTCTATAAATAACATCACCTTGAGTGTAATGACAATTTTAATATGAAACAGTGAGTGGAAAGTTCAGGAATAAAAAAATGGTGCAAACACAATCGAGAAGCAATTCATTGTAGTTTCAGCAATAAACAGTTCACTGTCTCGTAAAACGAAACTGTAAAATGTTGTGTCTTTTTTCTGAATATTTGTTTAACGGCCTGGAAAATAGCTCATGAAACTATTTAACTGCATGAGTTCTGCATTTAACCAAATCATTCTATTAATTCCTCTTGCGTGATTAATCTTTTGCTGTGCGTGTGTGTGTGTGTGTGTGTGTGCGTGTGCGCGTTGTGCTGAGTAAGCATGATGTGAGGAGAATACAGCAGAGTCAATTTCTCTCTTCTCTCTGTCTCTTTTGTCTTTTCTGGCCCCCCTCCTTTTATGACCCCCCTGTCCGGTTGCTAAGTATTATGGGATGTTTACAGCACATTTAGGCTCTCTATCTTAATTAGCGTCTCTCTCTCTCTCTCTCCTGCTATGTGTGTGATCAGGTTCAGTCCAATACTAGGTGCCTTCAGTGTGCAAGATGTTGAATGTTAAAATCCTTTGTACAGCAAAGGCATAAAAGTTAACGAACACAACAAAGAGGCTTGACTCACCTGCATTTTTTCCTTCAGACTCCTCAGCTCGTCCTTCATCTGCTCTCTCTCAGTCAGAAAGCACCGCAGCAGATCTAAAACACACACACACACACACACACACACACACACACACACACACACACACACACACACGCGCACCCATTTGTACATGTGGAACTGTATTATCATCTGCATCACTTCCAGGCTTCCACCTGGGAGGCGGAGCCTATGGAGAGATGAAAGATGCCAATTTACAATTACTTACCCGATAGTGTGTGTGTGTTCTCATCCGTCACACAGAGCCCTAGTGAAACCACACACTCATGCAGAAGCCCCTGCTCCACCCCTCCCTCACTGGCCTGCCCACTCGCAGGCGGCTTCACCTGCACAGGTGAGGTGGACGTTGAATTCTGCCTCCGCTTGCAGGGGATTATGGGACCGTCATTGGCCTTTTTGAGAGGTACAGGGGCGTTTCTGTTTTCATATCCAACACTGTCCGATGATAGACAGACAACTTGGCCAGTCGTGTTGGGGGAGGGTGTTCTCTGAGGGGAGGGGTTAGGGTCTGGGTGGGTGGGGCTTGTGAGAGGTTGGGCGTTTCCAGGAAAAACAGGAGTGAGAGGAGAAGAAGGAGATGTGGGAGGTGTCTGAAACAGATCAGCTGTACCTGTAGAAGAAAAATGATAGAGATGGTCAGTGAAGGAGGCGTGGCCGCTGTCAGTCTCAGTGAAGGAGGTGTGGCCTCTGTGTCTGCCAATTTCAATGAAGGAGGCGTGGCCTCTCCGAATATGCCAGTGTCAGTGAAGGAGGCTTGGGCTGCATTTGTGCCATAAAAATAAACCTGGTAGAATTTATTCTCAAGTACCAAAACCTATTTAGCTGGAACCACTCGTTCCACATTTATGGAGCTAAAAGTCCCAGTATTTTGTGCAGTCTTTGTGGTCTTAAGTCCTTCTTTGTCTCTATGTGAGTATTTCTGAGTGTGTGTGTGTGTGTGTAATCCTCTGCTGCTGTGTGTATTGTGCTGAGTCAGCAGGGCATGAGGAGAATGCAGAACACTAAATGACTGTCTTCTCCTTCACTGCAGAGATCTCACTAATGTACAGCTCTGTGTGTGTTTGTCTAGAAAAACATTGTGGGTCTGCTGATGGAGACGGATGTGTGGAGCTTTTTTGGTACCTTTATCTTTATTAGTCTCACTCTTTTGAGAGCGGAGACAAATTCTGGTGTTTTTGACAGACTGTCCGAGAGAGAGAGAGAGAGAGAGAGAGAGAGAGAGTGTGTGTGTGAAGTGTGGGTGTGAAAAAGTGTTCCTGATGGCTTCACAGCCTAATCTCAAATTGAATCCCGAACAACGGCGAGAGTGTGTGTGTGTGTGTGTGTGTGTGTGTGTGTGTGTGTGTGTGTGTGCGCGCGGTTGGAATATTAGATTTGTTACAGCAACTGCCAGCCATATTTCTCAGCCTGCTCTGAGAATGAACGGGTGCTGAATTCCTATTGGATATCATCAGGGTTAAACAAGGAAAAAGCCAGAGGCGCGCGTGTGTGTGTGTGTGTGTGTGTGTGTGTTACCTGCGGCTCCATGCCGCTCTTTCCCAGGGTAGTTGCCCATGCTGCAAAGTTTCAGCTTTTCTCCCTGTGAAATATGAAAATAAATTGTGACAATTAATGTCCATTGTCCCTTTTAGGAAACGTCCCAAATGTTAAGTAAGGTATAACACATTTGGGAGGTGTGCAGTTATAGGAAAATAATCAACAAAGAGGTGTATTGATAAGTTTCCTAAAACAGCATAACCTAAAGTGTTTGATGCCTCTTACGTGACAGCAACTTGCCAAGGATTAAATTTTTTAATTAATTAAAGAATGACGTCATACTTTTTATCCGTTTACTGTTCCATTTAATGTTGCGTAACATATCTGAAGCAAGTTATGTCCTTTTATCACTTATGTTCTAGCAGCTATAAACAGTCATTCCCTCACAGACCTTATTTTTTTCTCTCTCTTGAAAAGAATAAGACAAAAAACACACAGCTTGTCATGTAAAACAAACAAACAAACAAACGAACAAACAAACACAGAGCGTATACTCTTATGTCCTGAAGATGTCGGAAAGCTTACAGTTACAGCTTTACCTCTGAAGCTCTGACACTAAAGTCTCCTTCCGTAAATGTTAACTAAACATCTCCTTACAGAAAACTTTACCATATCAACAGTTGTTTTTTTTTATCTGTTTATGTGTGGTGACCACCGTACAAGTCCCTATGAATGAGTTATTACTATAGAAAACATAACATATTAGAAGAGCGCGTTAACATAAACCTGTGATTTGCAGCTGCTGTTATGGAAAATTATTCAACACCTTCTGACCAATCAGAATCAAGAATTCAACAGCACTTTGGTCTAAAATGTAAATAATCTATGCCTTTCTGATAAGTTCTTCTAGTGTACTTCATTAAAGTAGGTAAACAAAAATTAGTTTGAGCTCTTGACGGACTCACACACACTCGAACGGTTAGGTATAATTAAGCTGTTTTTCCAAAAATGGAAGAAAGGTTGACGTGTGTGTGGAACAAATCTTAGCCAAATTCAAGCGTAAGCAAACGGACTAAAGAGTCTAAAGTCATAAAGAGGCTTATGAGTGCATTTCTAGCTCCGCCTTCTCCCACACATCCCTCAGCAAAGATTATGCTGTGATCTGTTTTTGTACCAAACAGGAAGCGAATCAAAACAGACAACACAGATTTGGATTCTGTAATTATGTCATTAAGTCATTATCACGAAGAAGAACAGGGCAGTGTGTTGCTTTGCATTGAATGACACATCTGAATTAATGATAATAATTTATAGCACTTTTTGGAAATGTAATTATAGAACTTGTAGAACAATTTAAGAAGAATGATAATCATAGTCATAAGGATTTAAGATCACAGGTTTCACTGAAAGTGTTAATGAAGGTTTCTGCTCAATTACAGGCTGCACAAATCATCATAACACTAACTTTACACCTCTATTGATGAATTACAGCACCACACACACAGCCTTATATTTTAACATAAAAACTACAACAGACTGCAGTGTATGCTCCGGAAATCCTACATTCATGTTTATTCATATTTACTGCTACATTCATATTTCTTCATATTTATTTCTACATTCATATTTCTTCATATTTCTTTCTACATTCATGTTTCTTCTTATTTATTTCTACATTCATGTCTATTCATATTTATTTTTACATTCATGTCTATTCATATTTACTTATTTTGCTTGGAGGAGAAATCAGCTTTAACAGGTTCACCTCGTTCTCCTACTCTGAGGAATCTTTTACTCTTCTACTCTCTCTCAGCTGCCAAGTCAAATTCCTAATAAGTCGCATTATACTGAATAGAGACACTCGTATTGCAACATGTTTATAAGTCATGAATAATTATTAGTGTTTATAAAAAGCAACTGAATTATAAAGCACAGTCATATAGCTTTAAGAATACAGATTTTATAGAAATAGTTAGCTGCTACTGTTCAACAGACACTATACGAACTTTTTATACCATAGCATTGTTTTATTCTGGATTGTGATTGGTCAGAAGGTGTCAGGTAATTTCCTATAACAGCAACTCTGACAGTAGCACATCTGCAAATCAAAAAAAATGTAAAAAAAACCTTTTGTTGTCTGTATGCCTTTCTGTCTGCCAAATGCCGACAGATAAAATGTACAATGCATTATTCTTTAATAAATAAAAATTGCTGTGGATTAAGAGGAATAAAACACTTTGGAACATGCTGTTTATAGGAAAATAATCACTTTCAGGGCAGTAACAGTGACCCTGCTTCATTACATCACCCTATTGCCGAATATTTTCCTAAAACAGCATGGCACTTGATCAGACCTGATCATCAAATAAAACAGTCTGTAAAAATTATATTTTATAAAAATCATAACTGTAAAGTAAATGAAGTGTAGAACATGACTTTTTATGACAGAATTTATTTATTTTTTTAAATTAGTGATGGCTTGGGCTTTAGCCGTGAAAATCTCGCTGTCATTTTAAGCCGTAAACGTTGATATCTAACATCTAAGAGCTCACAGAGATCTCCATGTAACACCATTTTTCTGTCAGTGAAAATGCAAATTTGTGGTACATGCGTGTTAAACAATATCGTACTGCGGAGAGCGACTATCCTACAGAAGCACTCTGTGGAGTTTCATATGAAAATTTTAAAAAATGCTTAGCTAATGATTTGCAATTATCAGTTACAATTGTACCATCAAAAAACATGATATTAGGGAGTAAAGTCAATCCTATTTTTAGATAAAAATCATAAATCAACAATTTTTTGTTGCAGTGGGTCACTTTTTTGGTCTTCTCTGCTAGCTAACCTAGCTAACACAACACTGTTCTAATGCTGCCACCTAGCTAGTTAGCTTAGTTAAATAGGCTAGTCTCTTCAGCAGTAGCTCTTTGCCTTTAGTAGCTAGCCATGTTCTCAGACTGGCTAGCTAATCTTAGTAAAAGTGGTATGTAATTAAAACCACGCACTAGCAATCTAGCTAAGCTTAGGCTAACTATTATGTAATTCAAACAGTTAGCTAGCGCTTAGTATTAATTACATACTACTTTCACTAACATTAGTGTTGATGAAAGAAGTAGCTAAAGTAGTATGTAAGTAAAACCAAGCACTAATAAATTAGCTACCCTTAGGCTAACTATTATGTAATTTAAACATTTAGCCAGGTTTGCTGGCAAGCTAGCTAACATTAGACTCTTATATTGGGTATGCTAATAGCCAAGCTTGCTGACAAACTAGATAACATTAGGCTAATTAATATGTAACATAAAACAATTAGCCAGGTTCACTAGCAAGCTAGCTATCATTGGGCTATTATTTTGTACAAACTATTAGCCTAAAATTGGTGTGAAATTGCTGTCTATGGTGTGACTGAGGAAGACAAACTGAGGAAGATGAGCTTCAGCGTCTGTCTAGTTCTCACGTTAGAAATTAAGCAGCTGCTTCATAAGTAAATCCTATTTTTTTTTAAATAAAATATAAAAGAACATCAGTGATGACTAGCCACTTTAGCATTGCATTGCTGCAATGAGACCTTTAGGGGAACTTAGTCATGTATCACAACTGATTCAATCAGTGAGGTACTTCATGATCAGATATCCGAGAATATACAGAATTCTCATCTCTGTGTTGGGAAACATAATATAGTTGTTTGTGTGTAATGTACAGACAGGAAATATATTTCTGGCTAAATTGAGTGGGATTTGGATAATCTAATTACTAAATTTGCATAAAAACTGTGTTTCAAGAGAACAGGGAAAAAGGATGTTTTAGTGTAATATAATATCTTATTCATATAACCAAATCTTACTGCACTTCAATATGCCTTTTTTTTTTTTTTTTTTTTTTTTTTTTTAAATATGCCTTTTGCTAAAATTCCTTCAATCATGTCAACTAGACCTATATTGTCAGAGGTACCAACAATTATGGTTTAGTCTTGGCTTTTAGAATTTTTGATCATGATATGGGAGACACCTGAAAGTAATTCTTTTCTGCTTTCTCAGATAAAGTGCAAATGCAAATAAAACTACCAGACAGAAATGCCAATTTACTGAAGGGGAAAGGGGTATTGGTTACTTTCGTTAGTCGTGGCCTAATGGTTAGAGTCTCGGACTTGTAACCCGAAGGTGAACCTGAAGGTCGTGGGTTTGAGTCTCAGGTCCGGCAGGGATTGTAGGTGGGGGGAGTGAATGACCAGCGCTCTCTTCCACCCTCAATACCACGACTGAGGTGAGACCCTTGAGCAAGGCACTGAACCCCCAACTGCTCCCCGGGCGCCGCAGCAAAAAAAAAAAACAAAAGGCTGCCCACTGCTCTGGGTGTGTGTGTTCACTACTGTGTGTGGGTTAAACGCAGAGCACAAATTCCGAGTATGGGTCACTTCACTTTATCTAGGTGACCTTCAACCTCAGTCTTGTGAGCCAATAGAAAACAATAAGGTGGGACTGTGATCCTTTTGAAATAAATGGAGGATTTTTATGCTTATTAACTAGGGGACCTGACATTTGCATCACTGTTTTGTTATTACTGTTTGATGCATATTTGAAAAAAAAAAAAAAAAGCCGTCTTGTCCGCCAACATACACTAGGGGTTTTGTGGTAAAATGCTAAGCACATCTGTATTGTTCTTACTGCTGAAGTTGAGTTTATTCCTCTCCTTGTGCTGTAGGTGACTAGTGAAGACGTGTTTGCTTCTGTAGTTTGAAACCCATGAAAACCATGTTTAAATATACACTGATCAGCCATAACATTAAAACCACTGACAGGTGAAGTGAATAACATTGATTATCTTGTTCCAATGGCACCTGTCAAGGGGTGGGAGCAGGGGACAACAAGTGAACAGTCAGTTCTCAAAGTTGTTGTGTTGGATGCAGGAAAAATGGGCAAGCATAAGGATCTGAGAGACTTTGACAAACACCAAATTGTGATGAGCAGAGCATCTCCAAAATGGCAGGTCTTGTGGGATGGTGCTGGTCCGCAGTGGTTAGTATCTACCAAAAGTGGTCCAAGGAAGGACAACCGATGAACTGGCAACAGCATCATGGGTGCCGAAGGGTAGCTCGTCTAGTCCGATCCCACAGAAGAGCTACTGTAGCACAAACTGCTGAAAAGGTTAATGCTGGCTATGATAGAAAGGTGTCAGAACACACAGTGCATCACAGCTTGCTGAATATGGGGCTGTGTAGCAGCAGACTGGTCAAAGTGCCCATGCTGACCCTGTCCACCACCGAAAGCGCCTACAATGGGCACGTGAGCATCAGAACTGGACCGTGGATCAATGGAAGAAGGTGACCTTGCCTGATGAATCATGTTTTTTTTTACATCATGTGGATGGCTGAGTACGTGTGCGTCGCTTACCTGGGGAAAAGATGGCACCAGGATGCACTATGGGAAGAAGGCAAGCTAGCGGAGGCAGTGTGATGCTCTGGGCAATGTTCTGCTGGGAAACCTTGGGTCCTGGCATTCATGTGGATGTTACTTTGACACGTACCACCTACCTAAACATTGTTGCAGACCAAGTACACCCCTTCATGGCAACGGTATTCCCTAACGGCAGTGACCTCTATCAGCAAGATAATGCTCCCTGCCACACTGTAAAAATTGTTCAGGAATGGTTTGAGGAACATGACAGAGGTGTTGACTTGGTCTCCAAATTCCCCAGATCTCAATCTGATCGAGCATCTGTGGGATGTGCTGGACAAACAAATCTGATCCATGGAGGCCCCACCTAGCAACTTACAGGACTTAAAGGATCTGCTACTAACGACTTGGTGCCAGATACCACAGCACACCTTCAGAGGTCTCGATGGGTCAGAGCTGTTTTGGTGGCACAAAGGCGACTTACACAATATTAGGCAGGTGGTTTTAATGTTATGGCTGATTTAGTGTACATACCAAATAAAAAAAAATTAAGTTTTTTTTTTTTCTTTTCTTTTACCAGTTGTTAAACCTATTTGTCCAACAGCAACTATGACTTGAAAAAACAAAACAAACCAAAAAAAAACAATAGCCTGGACACATGTGGTCAGACTACTGATTTGTCCTTTTCTGGGTAGGCAAATTGTGTAAGTAATTTTTTTTCACTACTCAGAAAGTAGTATTGAAATGCTGTGCTCACATTCCCATCATGTTATAGCTGCACTTGGAAGAACAGGCTGAGTGAGACAGAAATAACAAGAGAGATTTAAAGATTAATCATTGGGCTAAATGGTTTTTTATCCTGCACAGACAATAGGACTTGTGAGAAAAGACAGTAGTTAAATGACATTTGCAGGATGTCACCTGAGGTGTGGTGATGTGCTTACTGAGCACTTGTCAGTGTGTATAACTACTCAAAGCATCAGAGTACCTGTCAAACAAGTCCTGTGGAGTGTTTATTCACATGGAGATGCATATGAATGATGTCTGGTGACAGCTATTTCTAAAAATATTTACAAGTAATAATAATAATAATAATAATAAGTTAAAAGATGATGGGTTATGAGATTACTTGGGGTGGGGGTGGGGGGTCGATGCTAAGGGGGGGACTAGAACAGCACTAAATTATAAGCAATCATTTTGCACACACTCAGTATAAAACTAAAATGAATGTGTCATACACGTCTAACACGACCAGAAACAAACGATGCAAGTCGTTGAATTCAGCCGAAAGGAAATGAACACACACTGAGCACACAAACGCACAAGTACAACATTACACACAAGATCAATAATAACACACACACACACACACACACACACACACGCGCGTAAAATGTAGCTCTTGTGAAATAACCAAGTTACAAACCTTTTCCTTATGGGCTTTCAGGTGGTCTCTGACTTTATAAAGGCTCTAGAAGTTCTCCATGATGTGAAAGTGACTCTGCCCCGCATCTCATCCTGCGTTCCTCTGAAACTCTGAACCGCACTGGAGGCTCCCAGGCGCGGGGGAGAGGCGTGAAGCAGATATGGAAGGCCAAAGGGTGCAAAACTCAGATCCTTTACACAGTACACTAAAGATTAACCAAGACAAACCTTAGGGCAAAGATACCTTAGGATAGTTTAAAAAAAAAAAGAGTACTCTAAAAAAGACAGATAAATAAAACACCTTTAAATGCAAGAAACCAGCTCTTAAGAAAAGAGAAGCATTCTTAAATAAAAGCATTCAACCTTATTTAAAAGAGAAAAAAGACAGACTTTAGACCGGCAGCTTGGTCAGTTAGCTGTGTCACAACTCCAGGGTCCCCGGTTCAGGCCTGAGTTTAGATCACTGTCTGTGTGGAACATGTTCTCCTTGTGTTCTTGTGGGTTTCCTCCTGGTTCTCCGGTGTCCTCCCACCTCCTGAGACCATGCCAGTAGGTCGACCAGATACTCTAGGTGTGAATGTGTGTGTATGGTGCCCTGCTATGGACTAACATCCCATCCAGGGTGTATTCCCTGCATTACATTCCAGATCTACTGCGACTTTGACCAGGATAAAGCGCTGACTTGATGATCAGTGAATGATTTCAAATAAAAGCAATCCATTTCAGACCAGGCGTGAATAAAATCAGTGAACTTCAAAAAGATAAAAAATTGGGGCAACTTTAAAAACTTTTAAAAATATTTAAAAAAAAAATAAAAAGCAACTATTTAACAGAAGTTAGCTCTAATAAAAGGACCAACATTAATAAAACTATCAAACTGTTCGTTTTTCTTTTTTTAAATTAACGGTTCCCTTTTAAGTTTATTTGATTTATTTGAATTTGGTCCTATTTATTTTATATTTCAAACGTAGCTTCTTTATTTAAAGTTGCTTCTTTATTTTTTTTTTTTTTAAGTTGAATTGCTCTTCATTGTTTTTCAGGTCTTTTCAATGAAAATTATCTGGCAAAAAATATGTGGACATCTGACCATCGCAGAATCACACCACGTGGTAATGTGCTTCATACTCATAGTTTATCATATTCATCTGGATTTATTTAAGGAACACACTCAGAATAACAACTTATTACTTTATTATAAAATAATAAATAATATGAAAATTTTTATGGTGAACCATGAATGTGCGGTACAGGTGGGCAGTGTTGTGAGCTGTATGGCTCTGAGGGAAATTAGTTGTGGTTTTGAACTTTTTGGCCTTCTATAGAGCAAAGGGGCCCGTTGGCGCCCTCACCAGGACATACAGCATAAAGCCATCCCTGAACAAGCATCATGCATAGCTGAGGAAAACGTGTGTCCTGCAGGCGGAGTGCTGATAAGGGCTCTAGGCACAGGTCCATAGGGAATAAGGGCAGGGACAGGGGGCAGGGGACAGGGTTTGGATAAGCTCCCAGCTCCTCTACGCCCTGCCTTCCTTTTCTCCTTTCCTAAGGTCAAGTCTAAACTCCAGACTTCTGTGTGTGTGCTGTAAATCTTATGTGTGTTTAAAGCATTGAACTAGGATGCAAACAGGAAATAGTGTATTGTCCTGGTATAGTGGCCAGGTCTAAGAACCATACTCCATGGGGGGGCAATTACTTAAAATACAAGCTTCAAAAATATAATAATAATAATAATAATAATAATAATTCTTGTTTTAAAATAATAGCCATAATGTTTTTTTTGTAGGCAAAGTGGATTCATATATGTATATCAAATTCAGTTCGTTTTTTTGTGTCAGTTTTTGTATCAACAATATTCATTCATTTAATCTTGCATATTGAAATGGATATAATCTATAGCAGTCTTTAGTCTGATTCCAAGACCCACAGGCTTGGAGCGTAGTTTTGGGATTCATGGGCTTGATGGGATTTATCTATAGCCTAGTTCATAATCAGGTATTATATTTAAACAGCAGTTTTGTTAAATAGGATTTATGTGTCTGTGCATGAACCCCCTTTTCCTGTGCTTACATGCTTCCAGCTCTTGCTTACACTGAATGTTCTCTTTAACAGAAAATATTTAAATGTAATGATTTAATTCTGTTGCCAACAGGGGGCGTTATTGTATTAGAGTGGACTGGTAACAGGGGCAAGACCAATCTATATGACATTCCACATAGTTTTCTTTAGGACTGTAGTATAATAACAGCGTTAAAAGCAGTAACAAAAGTAGACCTGCGTGTGCACACAATCGCAACGAAACCCCTCAAGGCATAAAATTATAAATTAAAAAACAGTCTAGAAACATGTTTTTGTTTAGTCTTTGTAGCAAAGCCTGACAGCACACATGGGAAACATCAAACATTTAGAGTGTAGCGTACTCACATATTATATATATATATATATATATATATAGTTAGGTCCGGAAGTATTTGGACAATTGACTGACAAGAAGTTAATTGACCAGGTGTGGTCCATTCCCTCTATGATACTTTGAATCATGAGTTGTTCCTTTTTTTCGCCATACTTTTCTCTTCCCATCATTCTGGTACAAGTTAATCTTGGTTTCATCAGTCCAAAGAATCTTATTCCAGAACTTGGGAGGCTTTTTTAGATGTTTAATCTGGCTTTCCTGTTCTTGAATGTTCCCAGTGGTTTGCACCTTGTTGTAAACCCTCTGTGTTTACATTCATGAAGGCGTCTCTTGATTGTAGATTTTGACAATGATACGCCTACCTTCTCCAGAGTATTCTTGACTTCTGTTGATGTTGTGAAGGGGTTTTTCTTCACCAAGGAAAGGATTCTGCGATCATCCACTTCAGTTGTCTTCTATGGTCTTCCAGGCCTTTCGATGTTGTTGGGCTCACCAATGCTTTTTTTCTTTTTAAGAATGTACCCAACCCAATTGATTTGGCAACTCCTAAGGTATTTGCTATCTCTCTTATAGATTTATGTTGTTTTTTCAGCCTAATGAAGGCCTCCTTCACTTGCATTGAGATCTCCTTGGACTTCATATTGGTAGCTCCAGTCAAACAGCTGCCAAATGCCAACTCAATACCTGATATCAACTCCAGACCTTTTACCTTCATTCATTTGTCTTGAAGTAACGAGGGAATGGACCGCACCTGGTCAAATAACTTCTTGTCAGTCAATTGTCCAAATACCTTTGAGCCCCTGAAAATGGAAGTACTTTGCTTAAAATGGCTGTAATTCCTAAATGGTAAATGCCATATTTTTGTGGAACGTCTTAAAATAAAGCTGAAAGTCTACACTTTGATCACATCTTTGTGGTGGTGTATAAAGGCAAAATCACAAAAACTCCGTCATTGTCCAAATACTTACGGACCTACCTGTGTGTGTGTGTATATGTATGTATATATATATATATATATATATATATATATATATATATATATTTATATATATATATATATATTTATATATATATATTTTTTTTTTCTTTTCTTCCAGTCTTTCACAAAAAATAACATCGAAATCATTTCTCATGGCTGGATCGGGAAGCGATGGACATCACACACGACACTGTGGCCAAACTTATTAACAAATGCAAAAAGACTGGAAGTGTTGAGGACCAACTGAGAAGTGGACTGATGAAGGTACAAACTGTGTGGTGCTGGCAAACATATGGAGACTTTTGGGACACCCTTTATTATATTGTACACCATACTTTGTATATACATATATTTACTTCCATTACAGAATTTATTAAAATTAATAAAAATAGACTAATAATGACAAATCAGAAATGTGATTCCAAGATTCAGAAGGCATTTACTTGATCAAGTGCCTTTTTCACCCACGACCTGGGAAAACATTTGCTAAGTAAGGAATAACACATGACAAACAGTGAGGTTGAATGAAATTAATCCATGCCTGGGTGGTGTGATACGGCCTATCCATAATCCATAAAGTAGATTATTTTCATATAACAGCATGGTCTGGATTGTGTTACTTCACTTATGCCACACCAATGATTACAATGTTTAATTTAGTAATGAATGACACACAACACTTTTTAATGGTTTATAGTGTTTAACTAAGATGGAGCCGCCGTGTCTGGACACCGTCCTGGTCGCTCCGTTTAGACTCTGCTTTTATTTACTTTACCTCTTCTTCTTCTTCTTTCGGCTTTTATTTACTTTACCTACTATTTCTTATTTCTTCTTATTTCTAATTTTCTATTTTTAATTTTAATGCACAGTCTGGGCCAGTTTTTCATTTCACTGCAAGTTATATACTGTATATAACTGTGTATGGGACACACAGAATCTTGAACCTTTAATATTGTGGAATGTCTGAAGGAGAAATTACTTCTTTCTCTCTTGCGTTAAAACTGTTCCCTCACCAGCGTCTCTCTCTCTCTCTCTCTCTTTTTCTCGCTCAAACAATGCAGTTTGTCATTTTACAGAGCAACCAGAAAGCATAAACTCCTCTGTCCTGAAGACTTTCTCAGGCATCACCACTGTTACAAAGCCCTGACACTGGAGACTCCTTCCATGAATGTTAAATAAATGTCTCCTAACAAAAAACATTGACACTGCAATGATTATACGTTTTTCTTTGTTAAACAACAACATCATTTTATTGTTAATCTTAAATTATGTGTAGCGTCCACCGTACAAATCCCTCTGAATGAGCTGTTACTATAGAAACGGTGACATGTCAGAAGTAATATCAACTGGTCATTCACGTCCAAGCCACGTGGTTATACGAAATTAAGGCTAACACAAAAAAAACCCAGCTTTTTTGCTAATCTCTTACGTTAGCTAGAATGATAATAACGCTGACCATGCAAACTAGCTGAATGCTAATCGCTAGCTGTCACGATGCAAACTGCCGTGACAAAGCGTACACAACAGCAGGTAACTTACAGCGATGTGTATTATGTCTCATTCTCGCTGTCATGTCTGTCAAGGTTATGATTTGTCATGAAATATTTGTTGTGTTTGAAAATGAGTGTTTTTATTTTGGAACTATAGTGCAAGAGTCAAAAGTATTAGGTGAAAGAAAACTTCAAGTTAAATACAAATACTTAAACAGATTGAAGTACAGTAACAAGGTAATGGAAGCGGTGGCAATGGAATATTGCTTTATTTAATTCATATACAAATTCATATACAGAAAGTAACAAAAAAAAATCCTTTACAATAATATAGCTTTAATCAACTTGTAATGTAAAAAAAAATGTAATGCTAAAATGTAAGCAACTCTAGGGGGCAATGCTCTTTAATTTTTAATTTTCAGAAAATAACATTGTTTTACATACATAACAATTTGCTCAAATTGCCTTTAATTCCCCAGGACTCAAATGAACTTGCAAAATCTTGAAATACACCATGCATTAAGACTACGAAATTTTTACTTTATATGCAAGTTGTGCAAATGCTAAGTTTAGATAAGATAATTCTATGTTAAGAGCTGATGTTACAGAGAGCGTCTTCATAAACCCTTACTCTTTTCTGATTTGGACACTTTAAGTGGGACTGTGTGTGTGTGTGTGTGTGTGTGTACACCTTGTCTAAACCTTTATTAGTAAATTAGTTTAGTGCACATATCTTCCTCATCGCTGCCATGATGATACCTGTTCCATGACTGTCGCTTAAAAAAATTTGAGAGCAAACAATAGGCTGCCGACCCAGTGACCAAAAGTTAGCACTTGGGCATTAACCGATCACATTTGAAATCTAATCATGACCAAGGCCATTTTAGGACTAGCGCTAACTTGACTAATATGTACCGCTATTACCGTTTCAAAGTCTCCAGCGAAAGAGAACCAGCCGTGTGTAACAGGTCCCAATTAGTCCTTAAAATCCCTTTAATTGAAATCCCCTAATCATCATTTTGTTTATGCACTAAATACATAAAGCTTTCATAACCACAGTATTCATGTGCTCATTCCGAAAAGTACACAGGCTAGTGCTAATGCGAATTTCTACGGACAGACTGGTTTATTCACAGCGTACAATATAAAACAGAATAATTGATGAAATCTCTTTTATCCATATACAATAGGAATAGCTGGACACAGATTGCTGCTAGAATGTGCATCAACAGTCACTCCATGACTAATGAAATTTATAATGCTAATAAATTTCAAAAACAGAGCATTTTATGGGTTCTTTTGAACATATTTTGAATATATTAAACATATATATATTATAATAGATTGGTGTGAAAATACAAAATGGTAATCAACCCTAGTCTTTTCAAGCACTTGGCAAAATCTAAGCTATGTTTTCTTCTTTGCTGTCACAAGTCCAGTTAATCCTCTTTCAGATCTCCTTGTTCTTGAGAAGACAATGATGCATTTAGCTGCATGCAGAGGTGTGTTGACTTTCACTGTGTAGGAGGAAGTGTGTGTGATTAGAACGAGAGGTGATATTGTATGAGCTCGTCCGTGCCACAACAGCACTTCTGATACAACTTAGGAATTCAGAAGCATTTTCTGAATTCTGTTTTTGCCACACACACACACACACACACACACACACACACACACACACACACACACACACACACACACACACACACACACACACACACAGTTTGCAGGCCTTCAGAGATTCAGTATGTCTGTTATAATTCACATTGTGCCTGGCTTCATTAAAAACCATTAAAATCAACATACAAAATTTAGTGGAATGGAAAAGGCTCCTAGAAGTTGCTTGTGATCTGAATCGTGGTTTACCTCACAGCGGAGCAGCGGGAAAAATGTCTGCAATTTGTTTGAGAAAGAAAATGCGTATGACACACATTAAATGATAGTGGGTTACCTGTGACATTTAAAAAAGACAAAATAAGTGTTCTGCTGCTGTTCTGATGAAGCCAAATAGACTACCTAAAATAGAAGACTTGGCAGCCATGGTGACAGTTGCCAAGGTAAGAGCAGGGTTATCCTGGGGACGACGGCACGCTCCAGCTCAGAACACAGCTCTGAGGTACAGGTAGGATGTGGAAAAGCTCGAGAAGAAGGAATTCACTGAGATACCTTAGAGTGATGCGTGTCAGACAAATGCAGCACCTCAACCTCTTGGTGATACAACCAAGAGCGAGCCAAGGAACACGAAACAGGCACATAACTCCAAGGTCTTTGAAGGCATTGTAATGCTGCTTTTGAGGCGACTTGTAATTCCCCTCCTACAACTGGTAAAAAAAAAAAAAAACCACCAAAAACATCCCCTCAACCGGAAATTTCAAATCATCAACATGGGGTAGTCTTCATATCCACCAGGTCCTTCCCCGTTTACAGTTCAGATGAATTCAGTGTTTGGTTTTGTCCTCACAGAGAAGCATCGTGGTTTTGCTTTCATGGAGTTTGAGTTGGCTGAGGTTTTGGCCAGTTCATTGCTATTGATTTCTGCATTCTTCTAATAAAACCTAAAAGAAAATGCAATCTGCTACAAATGTGTTTTTGAATGTGCACAACATTCATATTTATCTATAATTTTAATCAGAGCTCTAATGGAAGATTTATTTTGTCTTTTTTAAAACATGTATTTTTTTTTTTTTAACAGGATGCTGCAGCGGCCATTGATAAGATTGAATGAAATGGTTTGCACACACACTTGGTAAAGTTTGGTTTAACTTTTTTCCATCATTGTATTTCTGACCAATGAATGAAAGAGTTTTAGGAGAATGTTTTCATCGTGCCCCTCAGCCAACATTTTTACTTTTTAGTTTTTTAAATTATGTACAGTGAGAAACCAAACCAAACCAAAATCATTAAATTCAGTCTGATTTAGACTCAGCAACTGGACTAACAGGTGGAAAAGCACACTGATTACTGCTACAGCTATACCTCTTATATCACAGGAACTATACAAGTTCAGTGTATAGCCCCAGACCACAACAGCTGTACTACTTCCACTCTTCCACACTTCCACAGTGCTACATGATGTTATTAAATAATACTAGTTCTAGTTCACTGTGTTTCTCAGAATGAGTCAGAGCTCTTCGGTCGCACCATCAGAGTGAACATCGCCAAACCCATGACGATTAAAGAGGGCTTGTCTCCACCATGTTTTTAATCAAGCTCTGTCCCAAATTTAACCTCTATTAACTTGCCTTGTCTTAAATAGTCTTAGACCACAGCACTGATGAATTCTGGATTGTGATTGGCCAGAAGGTGTTGATTAATTTTCTATAACAGCAGCTCTGACAGTAGTCCAGCTGCAAATCACAGCTTTATATTAATGCACTCGTTCTGATACGTCGTCGTTTCTATAGTAACAGCTCATTCACAAGGACGTGTACGGAGGACGTTCCACATAATCTAAGCCTAATAATAAATTACATTTTAATAACGTGTTATTTAACAAAGATAAATGTTGATATGATGAGGATTTCTGTAAGGCGATGTCTAGAGTCTCCAGTGTCAGTGCTTTGTAACAGCTATGAATCTATAAAATTATTAGTAATTTTAAAGTCTATAAGTAGACGCATGATGACTGTATCATAAAAGTAAGCTAACGATATGTGTTCATTACTGAGTGGAGTTTTAGCATTAGTTGCTGTGAAAAGTGAAGAGTATTAGCATTAGCTGTTGAGAAGAGAATTAGCATTAGCTCTACAAATTGTTACCTAATTTTTCCAAGATATAGCCAGTGAATTATTTTATTGTGCAACAAGGACTTGTTAAAATCAACACAGGAACCAGTTGGTTGTCTGTATTTTGTGTTATGTATCCCACACTCCCACAGGCCCAGAACAGAACCAAGTACTACGCCCCAGCCAGCTCAAACAGATGAGGGCGAACCCACGCTGGCAGCAGCAGGGGGTCAGAGGTCAGGGAGGCTTCCAGGCTGTGTCCAACTTGCTGCACTAACCCAGCTCACATGCCAGCAGTCGCCATATCGCACCCAGTGCCTTCGCGCGCCATGCCAACAGGTGCCAAAACAAAACAACAGGCCCGAGAGCATCTGAGCGAGGTGGTCACAGTGTGGTTCCAGCAAAACAACGGCCCGAGTGCATCAGGTGACATTTCTTAGTAGATGTGAATTGCAAACTGAGCCAAAGGACAGAGCTGTAGCACTGCGGAAATCCCATGTGGTCTGGAGCTTTGGAATTTTATTTATTTATTTTTTTATATTGCATTAACTGTTTAGGAATTACAGCCATTTTTACATAGCCAGTTTTGTCTTCAGTGAAAAGCATGCTCAGTTGGGTTGGGGTCAGATGACTGCCTCAGCCATTTAAGAACATTCCATTTCTGTGCCTTAAGAAGCTCTTGGGTTATTGTTTTGGGTCATTTTTTTGTCATGTTTTGGGTCCGTTGTGGTGGTGTACAGAGGCTGTACTCATGGACCCGACTTTATCTAAGGTGGCTAAATGCATTGCCAGCTATGAGAAAGGTAGTAAACCTGATTTCATTAATATATTCCTTTATCAGACATCCAAGTTTTTAAATATTTATGACATTTTTGAGAACAGAATGACAGACTGCTTTTGACAGACTGCTGTCTGCTGTTCATAAGCTCCATGAATGAGACTTTATCTCAGGTGTGTTGAATAGTTATGGAATACTATTACTATAGAACCGATAACATTGTAGAATGACTGCATTAATATAAACCTGTGATTTGAATTACAGCCAGAATAACTGTCAAAGATGATGTTCTAGAAAATTAATCAACACTTTCTGACCAATCAGAATGGAGAATTCAATGGCACTGTGGTGTATAAGTTATGAAAAGTGTGGATGAACTGATCAATGTGCTCCTGATCCTTGGAGCCCTGAGCCTCTTATTTCTGCTCGGTATGCTGCTCACTCATCGATTTCTTATTGGTTTAATATCCTCATGAACGCAGCCCTTACCAACGGGTTTTAATATACCAAAGCCTGAGGTCTCTGTTCTTGGTTTATTAATTCCTCTTCCTCAAGGTTGGTCTCTGCATGCCCAGACTAAACCTGGCTCTGCCGCTGGACCTCTGGATATTAATACACCCAGCTCTGAGGTACTGCTTCTGGGATTTAATATTCTCGTGTCAGGGTTATAAGAGACTGATAAGAGACAGTAGCAAGGGGAATTTTGAGAATGTTCTCTGCAGAAAATGTTCTTATCAGAAAATGCTGGGAGCTGAAATCTGACAGGAAAGCATGCAGAAGCCTGACCAGCTACTTCACTACATATATAAGAGGAAAAGGGCAATCGTTGTTGAATTTTGTCTTGGATAATCCTTCAGGGTTTTTTTTTTTTATCTCAGGAGTTGATGATGTGATGTCAAAGTATGCTTGCTTACTTGCTCCACTTTATAACAACATAGGAGCCAGAAAAAAATGCATTTATATACTATCTTTTATCATTCTGTTCCTGGCATGGCCATTATTTGTACAGAATAATTCTATGTTTAAAAAAACTATGTTTACACATTCCGTTATTTAAATAAGTGTTATGAATATTATGGAATTCAGTCAGTTTAAGTGTAAGGAGTCAAAACCATGACCTTGAACATATTTAAGTGAATTGCCAATCAGATGCATGTATGTCACCTGAATTCCACTAAAGCAACATCTGGCTTGCTTACTATCTTGGAAACAGCATGTGGAGTAAGAATTATTATTACTATAAGCTAATCTTCAATAAATTCATCTCGGGGCTGGTATAGAGTCAAAAATATGGAGATGTGTCAAAAATAAGATATTTCAAAAGAAGACGATAAGCAGAAAAATGATTTATGAACTCAAAGTAATCACATAACATCTTCAAATAATTAGAACATAAATTAACAAGTATTTAAGTCAATGAGAGTAATGAGTTGAAATAATGAAATAATTTGTCTGGTTTCTCTCAAGGTTTCTTCCTCTTGTTGCTTCAGGGTTTTTCCTTGCGACCTTCACCTCTGGCTTGCTCATTAGGCATAAATTTAAGTTCAAATATTATATCAGGATTTCTGTAAAGCTGCTTTGTGACAAAGTCTGTTGTTAAAAGTGCTATACATATAAAATGGAATTGAATTAAATTGAAAATAATGGCATAGAAATTCAATTTAATCTAAAATTACACAGGGATTTATTATTTTTTTTGGCAAAAGTGCACTCTATAGAGGAACAGTATGGTGTGCAAATACTACAGGCTTTACAGTTTTCACGTCAATATAAATCTCCCAGATTATCACCCCTTACAATGCAGCAGCCATCAGACAGGCTTGTTGATGCTAGATAATGATAACGCACACTTGACTTGCCAGTTTATTAGGTACTAGGTAGATTCTAGGCCGACTTGTCTGGGAATGGAGGCTACACAACATTCTTTAATACTAGGATTGGGGGTTAATGAAGGTAACAAAAGGAAACTGATACAATAACATTTTGGTATCTGTCAATTTGCTTCAAAGTTCGCTGACTTAATGATACTGTACATCAAAATCATTTAGCTAAAGGGAAGAACATTAACAGGATGATTTTCTTGTCCAGGGAGCTTATTATCCTGCACCCAAAGTGCACTTCCATACCTAAATGACATCAATCAAGTGTTGCAGAGGAAGCACGATTACACTGGGCTGCTAATTAACACATTTAATGTATGCTGCTTATGAACTGATTTAGAGGAGAATAATTGTGTAAAGGATCTTCAGTTATCTTTTGAGACTTTTCTTATTAGTCTGGAGTTGTAAAGTTCTTCAGCTGCTAGGATTTGTTATTCAGCAACTCTTTCAGTTCTTCTGATAAGCCAGTGATGTTTATTCTTTTGATGGTTGGTATCAGAGCCAAGCCAAATGATTACTGAGACTGTGATGATGCTCTTAATTGTGGTTCTGTACAACCAGAATTAAACCTAAATCCAACAGAAAGTAGACGCACTAATTGGCTTCTGTTTTAAAATATTCCACAATTGTTGACAGTGGTGATGTTGTAACCAAAGATGTTCAAGAATTGGAGGATTGCTGGAGACTTTTGAAGGATTTTTGAGGAATGTTTACGGATGATCAGATTTTGAGATTGTTGGCCGATGTTGCAGGCTTGTCGCAGTATTATCAGAGAATCAGAGGACAGCTGCTGGAGTTTTGCTTGATTAAGGTTTGTTGGGTTTTTGAGGGTTGTTAGATTTTTGGAGGATTTTAGGGATTGGTTGGGGCTACTTTGAGGATTTTTGCAGGACTGTCGGATAATTGGAGGATTTTGTCAAGATTGACAATTGCTGGAGGATAGTTAAACTGTTGGAGAGTTCCTGTGGAATTTTTGCAGGATCATTAAGATAATAAGATAAGAGATTTTTGCTTGCTTTTTGGTACGCTTTGTCCATTGATGTTTGCATCACCTTCTCCTCCATGCCCCATAACTCAAGATCCTCAGCCATGGATGGCACAGATCCTGGCTGTGACTGAAACCTGAGTTGAATTGAGGTCATACCTCAATTCTACTATTCTTTTTACAGGTTCCCATAGCAGGGCTGTAATTTAAAACTACAGGCATATTTGATTTGCACAAATATTTAAGCATTCAGAGATTTTTGGGAGGCTGTGAGACTCAATAATACAGATATATGAAATGAAAATGCACATTCCTGGAGCTGAATACTAAAGCACTTATGATACATGCAGCACCTGGCAGCTAATCTGTCATCACATCCCAGAAAACCAGGAACATTCCGCTTCTTTGCATATCAAGCTCCACTGAGAATTGTTTTCAATCTACCTCTTTAGTTGTACATGAAGTCTACGAACCTTGTTAAAGTCTGTCATAACTGTCTCTTGCTCTGGTGTACGGATTCAGCTGTATGCATATTTCTCTTTTAGCTTTAACATTTTAATTAATGTACATCACATCTGTCAGTTTGAGTAACCTCAAAGAATCTTTCACCACTTATTTATACCACTAAATAAAAACTTTACCATCTCTCCCCACGCAGAACCTGATAATAGGACTGTAGTCACACACCACACTCTGTGCACCTGGGGTTTCCTTTCCGACACGCTCACGCAGATGTAGGTGGGATGGCTTTAATGAAGCAGAGATATAGAGTGAGTTGGTTTTAATGAGGGTACAAGGTACAGAGATCTTCCAGAACACTGTCACTTGCTGCTTAAAGACCCAATTACTGCAAGAGAGAGAGTCAGTCTTGTTGTTTGTTCTGTCCCGGAGCCGCATGTCCTGGTAATCTCCTACGAGTCGTGCAGTGTGCACTGAACTGAGAAGTTTATGAAAAGTAGAAGCAGCCTTGTGGGCCTTCTGTTAAAAGTTTAAACATATGCATGTGGCCTCCATGTATTTCTCTCTTTCAGATATTTCATTGGATTATCATGGTGTGAAGCCTGTTTTAAAACATTTTGACAAAGGCCTGAAATGAACTTCTGAAAGCATGGACAGGTCAGTTTTTAAGCACTGTAGGAGAATCTTCACTATTTACAGTCCATTAAACAAGGGGAGTGGGCAGTCAGGTATGAAGCTCACAGGACAAAGGAATGTCACGATCATTAACAAAGGACACAATCGATGTGGCAGGTTGCTTGAGGCTTGTGGCGATGTGCAGTTTCTACCACGGTTATTCATTGTGCTTTATCCTGGTCAGGGACACCATGGCTTAATCTTTCTGCAGGAAGGGTGGGATTGGTTAGTCTTTCTGCAGGAGGGGTGGGATTGGTTAGTCTTTCTACAGGAGTGGGTGGGATTGGTTAGTCTTTCTGCAGGAGTGGGTGAGATTGGTTAAATTTTCTGCAGGAGTGGAAGGGATTGGTCAAGATTTCATGCTGGAGAGGGTGGGATTAGTCAAAATTGTCAGCAGTATTGGGCAGGTTTGGCCAGATTAAAAAAAAGTCCTGTCCATCAAGTGCATTGACTTAAAAAAGAAAAACAGCTGAAAGTTTTGACCATCACTAAAACATTGTGTGTATGATGTTAAATATTAGCGTGTATCAACCAAGTAACAGAGGAACATGGATCATTTTTACATAATTTAGAAAAGAAAAATGCTTCCACTTCATCACTACAGCAAATGAAAGGATATTATGGTTTCATTTTTAGTTGCTGATTCTTCAAGGTCTCAGCCATGTACACTGTTCTCCTTTTAAGTGAGGAAACAAGAAATTAGCTCACAGAAGAAATTAGCTCACCCTTTGTTCAGCACCCCCACCTAAAAAACTGTCTAATTTCCACATAAAAAATGCTGGTTGGCGCTCATCTAACCTGCAGCAAGATTTTTGCTTAACAGCTCAGTCAACTGTTTCACTCCTCGCATAGTTTAGTGCAGAGTGTTTTAAATTGCCACACCAAACTTTTCCTGAATCAAAAATCATTTATCACAATTCGCCTGCATGACGGAGTCATCTTTGCTGTGACCTTCATTTCTGTCCGGACTGTGTGAGCAGCATTGAGATAATGAGCGCTCAGGCCTGTGCTGGAGACTAAATGTCACCATCTAAGCAATGAGGACAGGGAGTAGCGAAGGCCTGTTGACATTTGGTGCCAAGATAATTAGCTGCTAAGAGGCTAAGCCAAAGGCTACTCATTATGAGTGGGCCAGTGGTTTTGATCGATAATCATGTTTATGAGCTCAGTATTGTATTGTATTGTTATAATCAGCATGAACAGTAAATTGACAGGTTTCGCAAATTTTAAAGGTCTTATGATGATTAAGGTTATGGTAAAGATGAGGCTAATCGTTATCATGGAAAATAAGGCTTGCTGCAGTGAGTGAGTGAGTTAAACATCTATATTCAGTGAACTCCTTAAACTTTGATAGAACCGAACCAGACCTTTGACTATAGATCAGAGGTTTTCTGCTTTCCAAGTTCAGTTACAATACTGAGAAATGCAGATATTGACAATAGTTATGACTTGCCAATAATACATTTAAATACCTGTAGATGATCTAGAAATGGCAGAAGATGTAACTGTAGTTGTCAATTCTTTCATTTTTAACAAAACTCTGCACTGATATCTGATTCAGGAAAAAAAAAAAGGCATTACAGATATTTAACCTGATACAGAAGCTTGTTCCAGCTTTGGTTTTCTAATTCTGTGGCAACTTCACCAAGCAAGAAATAACCTCTTAGTGGGAAATACCCTCTTGTGGCAACTTTAGCTAGCAAGAAATAACCTCCTGTGACAACCTGAGCTAGCAAGAAATAACCTGTGACAACTTTAGCTAGCTAGAAATAACCTCCTAACAAGAAACATCTCTCTGTGACAACTTCACCTAGCAAGAAATAACCTCTTAGCAGGAAATAACCTCCTTTGGAAAGTTTAGCTAGCAGGAAATAGCCTCCTGTAAAAAACAGTAGCTAGCTGGCAGGAACATTCTGTGGTAACTTTAGCTTGCTAGTTAAGGTCGCATCGGGAGAGGTCACGGCTTGTGAAGCTGGAATCTGTTAGCGATAAAGGCAAGCATCCCTCAAACTCTTATAGCGTCTTATGTGCTTCCCAGAATCACAAGTCAAAATGACACTCTTGTTATTGTGAAAGTTTTATTAAGTTTAACTCGGTCCATAACTAACACAATTTAAAATCGAGACTTTTACTGCATTTCTGTTTGTGAGACAGCCATTACATATGCAATCACTTGCTTTTGCTCATCAAGGGACTTCTTCACAGTCAAGACGAACCTCATAGAGCTGGTTTTCCACACAGATGCATAATTTATTCCATCCAAGAGGCAGCTGTCTTGGCACTTACATCCTCCAAAGATACTCATCTCATTGAGCAGCAGTAGTTCAGTATTAGTACTAACCACATATTCTGTCAAAGTTTTCATAGGAATTTGGTCCAGTAAACAGAATTATGCCTAAAAATAATAATTTTACCACTTTATAGGCAGGCCCAAGAGCAAAATGCACAAAAGTGCACTGGTGTGCTCATGAAATCCTAAAAGAACAGTGTCAGTATAAACAGTATAATCTTAGTACCCCAGCCTGGGCTCATTATTTAAACATGTACAGTAATATTTTGGTTATTTATGCTTTTCCTGAAATGCCAGCAAACAGAACACATTAGGTCCTGTTTGAAATTATTTCTAGGCCTGGAGCTTTTGGGTTATTGAGGTTTTGGATGTAACCAGTCAAATAGGCTAATAACTCTATGACTCAATAATAAATATAGTAACTTATAATAACAATGATATTATAAAAACATCACAGACCCTCTGACTATGCTTCAGGAAGTGGTGGCTTAGTGGTGAAGGCACTGGGCTACAGCTTGGAAGATCACGAGTTCAAATCCCAGCACCAGCTGCCACTCTTGGGCCCTTGAGCAAGACCCTTAACCCTCAGTTGTATCCTGTCTCATTGTAAATTGCTTTGAATAAAAGCATCAGCCACATGAAGTAAATGTAATGCTTCAACCCAAAATGTAAACGCTTCACCAGCCCCACTTTTGGAACCACTGCCCTAGCATGTACAAAATACCCATAATGGATTTTGATGGTTTCTGGGATGTAGGGAATAGGCCACTGTTTTGGACATTGAACTAAACTAGACCTTTTTAGTCTTGAAACCACCGAATGCCTAAATTGTGATGGCAGTAAATGCAGCACCACACTGATTCATACATCTGCAGATTTATACCCTCACAGAAAATGGCTTCCTCCTCCAACTCTTCTTAATAATAAAGAGAGCTGGATCAGGAGTTGGAACTGAACTGCAGTGCGTATGTGTGCATGTCATGGACATGCCTTCTTTTCCGTTTGCATGGGAAGAACTTCAGTTATCCAGTAGTGGAACAGAGTGCAGATCACTTCAGTCTCATCTGAGGAGAGAGAGAGAGAGAGAGAGAAAGAAACACATTTACTTAACCTTAACCTCATCATTATGCAACCGAAAGATTAAAAAGGGTGACACAATATCAACAGGACTATACAGTGGCCACTTTTCAGGTTACAAAATGGTGGAAACAAGTGATGATTTGTTAATCGCCTTCAAAATCGCCACTCTGTCTTTAGCTCTGCTATGTTCTGTTGTATATTTTTTATAAATAATAGTGTGTCTCACAGTGTCAGAACCCACATAAGCAAGTCGGATGCATAACTAGTAGCTATAAGCTTCCCTAATGTTCCCTTACACCATTAGCCAACATTAGCATCAAGTTTTGGATGGCAAAAATGTCTCGCCTGATCGACTACATTTGGGTAAGAGGAACACTGTGTAAATTTAACTATTATGCGGCCATCAGTTGCACCTCGAGTCCCCAGTGCAGTTTACATAAAGTGTATCCAGCATTTATAGCACCATTCCACCAAATGTTTGTGTGTAAGGACCCTGAAATCTGCAGGAGTGATGGAGCGAGCACTTAACGGCTGCAGTCATTCTTGATTGGTCTTCCCTCCGGGGGCCAAAATTAAGCTTCAGGCACAGATGCGGTAGTCCATTGATTCTTACTGTGCTGAGAAGCATTAGTGAGCTGTAAAGAACATCTGAAGGACCTGAATTGCCGTGCAATCGCTGCACAGAACAAGCAGGACATTAGCCATAATAATCAAACGCTTAGGAGTGCTGGGATACTTTGTGCCTTTTAGAACGTAATGATGGACTTTTAACACTAATCAGGGATCTTTTCTCTGTATAAAACAACTCCCTCAGTTAATCTCACCTGTAATACTCCTACTGCAATTCTACCCGCTATTCACTTCTGACCAGAGGAGGACGGCGTCCACGTGCGAGTCGCTTTACATCCACCAACAGCAATTCAACAATGTGTCTGGAAGTCATTCATCTGCAATGAGAGCTAACGATTTCTGGTGACGAGACATGGCATGATGCCGCTTTTTCTTTTCTAATACCGATACTGAAACCTTGAGTATCAGCCAATATCGATATCTATGAAATTTCTTCTCCCTCTTCAAATTCACTGAGCTTTAAAATTATTTTTTAAACAGAAGTACCAAAAAAAAAAAAAACCAAAAAAAAAAAACCAAACAACAGGAAACCACACATAGCTAAAAAAACACAACTTGCACATAAAACTGCAGCTTTTTTCACTAGAAAAAAATAAATAAATAAAAACATCTGTTCCAAATCAAATTCCAACCTTTTCCATTTGTTACAGGATCAGATCAAATTAATTCTTTTTTTCCTCCGATACCTGATCCACCATTTTTTGTTTGTGTTAATTCTAGTTTGGGGTTGAGTGTTTCACAGGGTCTTGCCCTAATCTAAATGCTACACAATACACTTCCCTGTTTAACCAATCAGTTTTTGTTTTAAAAAAAAATGCTATAGATTCTCATTTGTTGATTTCTGAAGATGATGTGTGCATCAACCACTTTATAATTTCTTTGCTCCACCATAATCCTCCTAACATGGGTCTCAAAAAGTCTTCGCAAAAGCAATAAAGAATTGACCCCCAATCTTGGTTTAAATACGGATAAAGGTGAGCGGTTTCGTGCAAACTTGTTCACTTCCCCACTGTATGCACCTGAACAGTTTGAAATATGCCTGACAAACTTTCAAGTTACTCCACATTAAAGTATTGCACATTTATGCAGATGACTCTCAGCAATGTCACTGAGAATGTGCATCTTCATCAGTGCAGAGCGAGTGGAGATTGACAAAATGCTCTAATATGCTCCCGTAGGAGTGACACCCGCTTCGTCTTCAGATGAGTGCGCCTTAAACTTCGTCTGCTCCAACAGAACATCAAGATTTGCCATCAGTCACGCTCGAGGGAGAGAAAAAAAAAAAAAACAAAAAAACAAAAAAAAAAACAGCCGATTATTCTGAACGATCCCCCTTAATCATGGATGATGGACCCGCAAATGGTGCGGTGAGCGTTTCCTGACAGTAATGACATGATAATGTATGGGATAATGCGCCAAATGACATGTTCAATTGCGCGGAACATGCACCGATCTTCATTCATGCGATTTGGTTAATGTTCTGAGAGGTCATGACTTGTATTCAGCTTCTCCCTCACAAGGCAGATCCAATCCTTCTTCGCATGAGTCTTTCAAAGTCTTTGACATGAAATTCAACTCGTTTTAAAAAGTTTTATAAACATGAATAAAAGTTTAATAAATGAGGGAATAAATACAGTTTAATGAATAAAGGAAATGATGCTGGGTTTGGAAGATTTGCTTAAAAAAAATAAACAGTTTAGGAACAATTTTCCCAAGTATGTGATGTGATTAATTTTTTCAAGTATTTCAAGATGAGGCTCAATTGTTGCCTACGTGAAGGTCACACGGTATCATGCAGCGATGAATTGGACTTCATCACCTGCCTGAAATGAATCGGACAAAATATTTTGTAGTCTGTAAAAAAAAAAAATAATAATAATAATAAGGTGACAAAGTTTTTTTTTGGTCTTAGATTACGTGCGTCCCTGTGAATGAGCTGTTACTACAGAAACGATAACATATTAGAACGAGCGCATTGATATAAACCGCATTGATATAAACCTGCACTACTGTCAGAGCTGCTGTTCTAGACAATTAATCAGCACCTTCTGACCAATTGAGAATTCAACAGCTTAATTTGCTACAATCAGTTTAAAAAAATAAAGTATCAAACACTTCAGGGGATATCGTTACAGCAGCTAAGCCTTATCTACACTTTTTAAAAACATCATAAACTGGAAGAAATTCTACAATTTCTTTGTCCTCATTGTGAAGAAAATGAAAATGATCAGAATTAGAAAGGCTGATGAGTGTGTTTGTGATGATGTTGGGTCAGCGTGCTGTTTCTATCCAGATCACTTTGTGCTGGAAGGGGAAAAAAAAAAAATAAAAATAAGCGAGACGATTAAGATGTATAGCTGGAGCTCAGTGCTTGTGTTCTGAGGTTGTTGTGGAGACGGAGGTTCATTTCTGACAGCATGATGGCTCGCGCTCTGATTCTGCAGCCAGCAAATCCCTCGACACATCACTCAGCATGCACACTCACATAGCTTACACTTGTGTACTTACTCAGTTTTTGGGGGTGAATTTGCAGAAAAAGAATTGATTTTAAAACACCCAGTACATCTTATCCTCATCGTATCCTAGTTTATTAGCAATATTAACAATACTGATGTTCAGGGATCATTTTGGTGGCACGTATGTGCATAGGTGGGAACGTTGAATAAAAAATTAAAATAAAATCACGTTTTTTTTGCTTCAGATTCACAAACACCAAAAAAAAAAAAGGGTAACTCTGTTGTTGTGCTCTGAGTGAAGATTAGAGTCTAAATGTAGAAGTGTGTAAGACGTTTATCTTCTCTAACCGCCCCCCAAGACGTCCTCTCTTCACTCACCTTTAGGCAGTGTGGAAGTGTGTGTGAACTCCTGCAGCACGGTGTGTAACTTCTCCACCTCCCTCTGACGCAGCAGCGCTCTGAGCCGACACAGGATGAACAGAACAGCAGGGGGCGAGGTACCATCTGACAGACGAGTGAAGAGCGACTCTGTCGCACTGAGAAAGACAGACGGATCATCTGTACTGCGGGAGCCTGGGGGAGGAGGAAGAAAAGAAAGAGACAACAGTTAAACCCCAGTAAACCCCACTTTTGTAAATCTGACAGAAAATCTTAGCTTGGTTTGGCTTATGCAAACATTTACTTAAAAAAACAAAACAAAAAACAAACGGATAAATGAGGCGCAACGTTCCTTCCTCACATTATCTCAGGGAGTTTTTCCTCACTTCTGTTGCCTCTGGCTTAATCTAGCTGTAATGCCAATTGTCAGCTTTGTTCCAATGTAAGATTTATATTGTTTTTTACTCATTATAAACTTACGATCTGATAGGTAGAGGGCTTGTGTAGATTGAAGGAAATCCAGAACCTCTTCCACCTTCTTTTCTTCATCCTCCTCATCTTCCTTTTCTTTTTCTTCACTTTGTTTGTAAGTGAACTCGAGGGCCATGGATCGGGGCACGAGGCCAAGTGCGAGCAGCTTCTCTCTGTGCCTCTTCTTCTTCATCTTCCTCCTCTTGTTTTTGCTGAGGCACTCTGAGCCCTCTGCATTCCCTTTAGCTCTCTCCTCAGCATCTTCGGTTTTGTCGTTATCAGCAGCAGTGGTAGGCGGATTCCCTTCAGAGGGTGTAGCTGCCTTTCTCTTCCTCCTTCGCTTCCTCTTCTTGCTTGCATGGTCATTATCTTCAGCAGCGTTGCTGTCTTCTGATCCTGAAAGATCAGCTGGATAAAGCAAAGGTGTGTCAGTTGTGTACAAACACATCCCTTTAACAACTTCCCTGAAAATGTGTTGCATGTTCACATTAAGATGACGTTTAGAAGGTTACTGCACACAAGATACCACATCATCAAATTACTAGAAAAAAATGGCAAAGAACCCTGATGAATCAAATGGGCGACACTCCTATCGCAATTTCTGCAAAAAGCACTTTTTTTTGTAGAGGAAATAAATCTTAAGAATCCTCTTAAGGCCGGTTTACAGTGGCAATGTGAGCAGCATTGTGTACATCTGGAGGATTAAAAGCGACATCCCCCAGATGGCACGTTAGAGCCAAAACTTCCCTGTTCCTCAAGTTTCCAAAACGAACTGTTAACGATTTCATACACAGCCACATTAAACACACTCACAACTCTGTTTCTCTTTAAAACTTTCTGCTGTCGTCGTGATTGTTGTCATGAGATGTGTCTCAAATAAAAAAAACTCTGATCTTACATTCAAAAGTATTTACTAATCTAGAAAACACAGACTGGTACACAAAACAGACCTTTTGGTTTTTTTGTACTGGCTATATGAAAGGTTTTTAAAGTTCAAACACTAACCCTAATAGGAAAATGCTTAGTGTTAATACTGAACAACTGTCTAGAGTAGTACATAAGTATGTGATTTGAGACACTGCGCTAGTTTGTTAAGTCACTTGCGGACACTGTCACATGGTGCTATTCCGCCTCCATGGTTTACAGCGCAGCGTTAAGTTCTGAGCATGTGCACCAGCGACACTCCAAATGCACGGCAGCCATCTTGTGTACATGTTAAAAGCAAGAATAATTAAGTGTTTAATCTAGTTAGCAAGCTTATTTGCATATTAAGAAATGATTGCAATTAGGGTCTGACTGATACAGTGCTCGTTCAAGTGTGCATGATTTTAAGATGATTAGCAATTAATAATGAGGCCACAGGGAGGAAGGATTTGAAATTTTTTTTCTGTGTATGGATGCACGGATCCATATTTAGCATTCTTTTATGCATGTCTTTATAAATGAGCCCATGGGATAAAGGAGAGGACATGACTGGGTTATTTGTTATCCTCATATTGATGCCCTGATTCAGATCACATGTAAATGCAGGCGTAAATAGGACCATGCTTTCAAACACTCCTGATGCTTTGCTAATGCAGACAAGGAAAGCTGTTAAAATAGCAAGCTATTAATGTGCTGTGCTTAGCTGCCACTAAATGGACTGTTTTTTCCCGATAAAGACTAAAAGCTGTTAGTGGAAACATGATACAGTCTAGCTTTGTGTTTAATGTTTGGTCCATTAAAGTAGCAGTTGGTAAAAAAAATTATAATTTTTGCTCCAGTAAAAAAAAAAGCAGACAGACACCAAAAATTGGGGCTTATCGACCACATCTGGATTAAGAGGGAAACTGTGTACAGTTCATGTTTGGGTATTAGCAAGTTTTGTGCTAATGAATAAGTAAGTAATAAATCACTGTGTGATGTGCTGTTATGGGAAAATAATCAACAACTGGGTGGTGTGATGAAGCAGAGCTTTTGTTACCACCCTGAAGTTGATTATTTTCCCAAAACAGCACGTCCTGTAGTGTTCTCCTCCTCTGATACGACAGCAATTTGATTACAGTTTTATTTATTAATTAAGGAACGACACATCATACGTTTTATCCCTTTATAGTTACATTTAATGAAACTGTATCACAGTGTAATAGAGCAATAATACTTCTAGTATAGAAGAGTATTACTTCTTTCATGTACCTCATTTTAGTTTATCACTTCGTTTCATATCTTGTCTGTGGTTCTTTATTCCTTCACTGTACTGTGGTTGGCTGCTAGACCAATCCAATCTCCTTTATTGAATCAATAACGTAATATATAGGTATTTATCCATCACACACACACACACACACACACACACACATTTTACCTACACTTTGGAGTGCTTTCCCCTTTTACTGTGTTCCATGTCTCAGGGTGATGTATGGATAAAACACTCCCTGTAGTCTGTGTGATTGAAGTGCCCTTCAAATCGAGCCCTGAGCCTTTCACCATAAACCTCATTGTAATGAGCGGGAGGGCTCGGACACGGCAGATGAGAGAGGAGTACTTAATGATACGGATAATGGTGTGTGTGTGTGTGTGTGTGTGTGTGTGTGTGTGTGATGTTATTGTGCTATCCAGGTTCAGCAGAATTTCATCAATCATCAATTGCAATTCGCATCTCAAAGTGATATGAGCGACCAGCATTAGGTTCCTTATTCCATAGTGCAAAGGGGTTCAGGAATGTCACATTAAAGTTGCTGTAAGCAATTTATTAAGAGAACACTTTGGCTGAACAGTGTTTACATCCTGATAACGGTCGCTGAAATAGCACCCCTGAGAAAGGAAAATGTCTCGGTGACCTTCCTGGGTTCTGTAATCAGCAACTAAACATTTTTAACACACTCTGGCAGTATTGACCAATCATGAAACTCCTCATGAAGCTCCTTGCTTGTGTTCCAGTTCATCCCAAAGGTGTTCAGTGGGGTTGAGGTCGGGGATCTGTGCGGTTCTTCCACTCCAACCTTAACACACCATGTCTTCATGGTGCTCGCTTTGTGCACAGAGTTACTGTCATGCTGGAACAGCTGCAGATAGCCTCAGTGCTTTTGGTGTTCACAATACAAGTGGACTCAAAAGGGGACTCGGTTCTCTTTCAGGACATTTTAGCATTTTAGTTTTCACGCGTGGTCCATTTCAGTGTCAGTGGTCTCAGGTCAATGACTCAGCAGTTTTTGTGCATATGTGAACACAATAAATGAACTCAGACCCCTCTAAAGTGACCCACAAGCGAACCGTACTCAGACCATCTCTGGTTTGCTTGTGGTTCATTTTGTGGTCAACTTGATTTGTGCATTGTGAAAACAAAGGAGTCTCAGCCTGCTTCACACTTTACTTTATAGTCAAAGAACTTGAACATACATGGCTCCAGTTCTCTGTCACCTAATAGGAAAACAACAAAAGCTTTCCACAGGGTCATGTGGTGCCACAAAAAGGTCAACAGTGTTAGGTAGCAACATGGCATATAAGATAATAGAGCCACTGTGGCACTAGCAGTTATTTTTATGATCTGAGACCACTTGGAACACTGAAATGGACCAAGTGTGAAAACACCCTTAGTTCCAGTGAAGGGAAACTGAAATGCCAGAGTATATAAAAACATTCTATACAAATGTGTATACAACTTTGTGGAAACAGTTTTGGGAAGAACCACACATGGGTGTGATGGTCAGGTGTCCACATACTTCTAGTTGTGGAGTTTAGTGTTTGAGATCAGCCTGAGCTGGATCAATGAACAATATATTTTTTTTTCCCCAACCAAAGAGGTTTCACAGGTCAAAGTTCATCTTGATAAAGTTTGTGAGAAGCAAAAATAACCGCTAACAGACAAACGTGTATCTTTCACTCCCCACGTCCTTCCCCCTTCAGTGAACTGTCACTGAATCTGCCTGCTTTAGCTGTATTGACGTAGAAAGGGGTCAAGGGGTTTCTTGTACTGTATGTGTTTTGGTTTTTGAAAAGGTAGGAATGGAAGACCGAGGATTAAATAGAGGGTTTCAGTGGCACTTTGATGGAAGTCCTTTCCTCTCCCCCATTTTCTCCCTAATTTGGTCTTGTCCAATTCCCACCCACCAGCCAGCTCTCCCCTGTCATACTGGGGAGGGTGAAGACTAATACATGCTTCCTCCTATACACATGTCGCTAGCCAACCACATCTTTTCTAACCGCTGCTTCATAGGGCGGCGTAATACACTGGGAGGTAAGCGCTATCTGCCCTCTTCTCCATACTGCATACACAGGTGCTCACAATTGGCTATTGTCATTGTGATTGATACGGAAGCCCAGAGAGCATGGTCAAATTTACTCTCTTAGGCTCCCATGGGAATTTCTGTTGCTCCACTCAGGAGCCCCAGATGGTTAAATTCACCATTTGCTAACATAATCTGTTGTCATTTGTAGCCTTTGCTGTCAAAAGGGTATATAATTATTTATACATAAAAAACAAACAAACAAACAAATAAAAACCTCCTATGCTTCTTCTGCCACTAAGACAAAGCCATGCTGCGCCCCCAGTGGTGGGGTTATTGGGACTAAAAGCAGTGGTGCTCACAGAAACAAAAAAAAGGAAGCTTAATTAACTAGTTATTTTTTACAAGCAGGAATTTGAATTATGCATAGAGTATAGCATATAGCATAGAGTTTTATTTATGCTAGATACAGAATTCAGAGTATATTTTTGAAAGAAAGCAGTTAACTTTAGAGAGCTCTTCTGCTACTTTTTGAAGCCATCATATGCTTTTTTTTTTGTCATCATATGCTGTTAATATTACTGTTAAGGTTACAGAGTAAAACCTCCTTTGGTCAATTTATCTTTTAATGCATAAATCAGTTCTTCTAACGTTTTTAATCAGCCTAAATTCCCCTACTCTCACTTCTGTCATGTTCAATGTCCCGCTTAGTCACTTTCATTCCTGTTATTACTGCATTAACACAGATCTATTTCAGGTTGTGACAGCTGGCAGAATCCCTAATAATGGCCGTAAGGTTTCTGTACCACAGGAAAGCGATAAAGCATTTCAGAAATGGATGGTGGGAAGATCAGTGTTTCTCAGCCATCGGATTTGACCAGTATTTTAATTATAATATCATCTGATGAAGTATGTTGAATATGAATATGAAATAGGAGATCAGTTCCTGGGAAAAGTGGGCCATCCAGCTGAGAACAGTGTCTCTCCTTCCCCTTCCCCCTCCCCCCAAAAAAGAAAGACTTCATTCCCATCTCAAACAGGGATTAAAAGGGAAAAGAGATGTAGCTGCCACAGTAACACAAATATAGCACATATATAAATATAAATATAAATTTAAAAAAATAATAATTATGCTAAGAATCAAATGGATCTAGTTGTTAATTCCACTGCAAATCCAGAGGCTGTTGGAGCTGAGTGGTATCTGAGCTAATCAAAAAGATCTTAATCCTCTCAGGGTTCTTTAACACATATTAGCCCGTTTGCTGAGTCTGAATCAGTGAAACTGTTTACTGTTTGCTACTGGGTTCGGTTGATTTCATACCACACGTAACTCTATTAGCCTCTTACCTAAACTAAAATCAATAAACACTATGAAAAACTTTTACAGTATATCCATGCAGAAGGCAGCATTAAGACTTCAAGCCTCCTTCTTTGGAGAAATTATAGCAGCTAAATGCAACTTCATCTCAAAAGTGGTGCAGGCATCATCCTAACCTCGGGGTTTATTTTCAATATTTAATGTTATGATTTTACAATATTTTTACAGTATTAAAGCTGAAACTTTAATAAATTGTATTCTGACCTCCAATACAAAATTGAAGAACATGTCCGACATGTGCACAGTACAGCTGAACAGCTCTGTAGTACGCTGACATCGGTATTCACATTAACACTATTAATGTGTGTGATGCTCATCATAAGTGTTTGTTTACAGGAGTGCTGCCCAATCACCTGCTTCAGTGAGCAGGAATATTTGTTCATTTACTACCATGAAAAGCGTAAGATGGATTCAGACTGCACATCTCAGTTAATTATTTAGAGTTTTAAAAATTCTGAGTGCCTCTTTATGTGCCAATCTATTCAGAGTTTGAATGATGATCAAAGATTAGTCCATTTTGTTAATCATCATTGAGGGAGTAAATCTTTACTGAGTCAAATCTCTCTGTCGTGGTAAAGGAGGTGTGGCCTCTGTGTCTGTCAGTCTTAACGAAGGAGGTGTGGCCTCTGTTCCTGTCAGTCTTAATGAAGGAGGTGTGGCCTCTGTGTCTGTCAGTCTTAACGAAGGAGGTGTGGCCTCTGTTCCTGTCAGTCTTAATGAAGGAGGTGTGGCCTCTGATCCTGTCAGTCTTAACAATGGAGGTGTGGCCTCTGTGTCTGTCAGTCTTGAAGGAGGTGTGGCCTCTGTGTCTGTCAGTCTTAATGAGGGAGGTGTGTCCTCTGATCCTGTCAGTCTTGATGAAGGAGGCATGGCCTCTTTTCCCGTCAGTCCCAATGAAGAATCATCTCAGTGTGTATTGCTTTTGCAGTTAAGAGTGTAATCTTGGAGATGGCTCCCCTGCTACACCGCTCGGAGGGATTGATAGAGTGCAGGTTCAGATGTGTGTATGTGGACTGCACTACACTCACACACTCTAAACAGTCTCTTACCAGGCATCTCATCTGCATTATTGACAGGTTGTGCATCAGTGGGAGACCCCGATCCATCTTCACTGGCAGTAACGTAGTCTTTAGGAGGAGGGAGGACTGTGTACACCTTCCTGCCTGATACAGGAGGCGCTCCTGCATGACCTGTGAGAGAAAGAGAGAGACAGCAAACACCCACAAGGTATACATATTCAGCTTTAAGAAACAGTACACACAGTCTCATACACATTATGGAAGCTTACTCCATTAACTATTTATATATTTATTCATTTGAAAGATAAGAGTATAATTTGTATCCTTACCAGTCGCTATACTTGGCTTCAGCTGAACACCTTTAAAAGAATTAGCTGCTTGGGGATCATGGACAGGAGTCTCAAGCACTTTTTCTACCTTTAGGGTAGCGGGGTAGAGTCTCTGCAGGACTTTCGCCTGAAATACTGACAAAGAAGACATGCTGAACATGAGGGAAAATTCCCAGTATGGCTGCAGAGAAAGCATAAAGTTCAGTGCTACAAAAATATAAAAACTCTTCATTTAAACAGTGATGTGTAAACATACCAAGGTGCACTAGAATGGCAAAAGTAAAATATAATATGTATAGCAAACAGCACATGTGTAATATTAAATGTAGGGTGTCCTTTGTATGTGGAATCTAGATACTGAAAGGAAATATTGACCCTGAATGACTTGCATATCATCATTTATAATCAATATGTGATCTTCAGTTATGAGATTTCATGATTATACTACTTTCATTGACAATCGATTTTCACCTGCTGATGAACTGTGGTGCCGTTGGATTTAGCCCTTGCTTCATCTCTACCTAAAGAGAGTGATGCAGCGGGGCTTTAGTCTTTTGTCATCTGAAAACCCTGCTCAAACAAAACAACTTCAACTTTGATGCTAATACCACTGTTTACAATATTACGCCAGTCCGTCATCTCATAGATCGCTAACTACCCGAGCCAAGTCTCTGCTATAACTCAGTGTTGTATAGCTGCATTGCATTCTGGTACTTTGAGTCCAATGTTTACATCAATGTGTCCACTTCTACATTGGACTGCTCATTAATATGAAGTTGAATGTCACAGGAAAACGGCAAAGAGGCTCTTGTTTTTAGGAGCCAAAAGCAAAATCGGACTGTTACCAGTTATGTTTGAGATTGTTGAATCATATTTCTCCTTTTAAACACAGTTTTAACAGCTCTAGCAATAACAATATCCCCCTGACCTCTCACAGGAAGAAAGTACAAAAAAATACAACACTAATCAACAAATCAGCACAAGAATCGCGAAACACATTACAAATAATTCAGTATAAACATATTTAATGTACTTCAGACAAGCTGGATCATAAAAATTCATACAAATTTGCAAACGTGTGATCATGTGTAAGTGTTGAAAAAGAGTTGTAAATTGGTTTAGGATATTATTTAGCTAACTTAAAACAGGGAGGTTATCAGGTAGTTTAAGAGCTTATAACCCAAACTACACTGCAAAATTTTGGAAATGTCCACTTGGTAGTTTGAGGATCATCCAGTGTGTTTGTAGAAGAGTTGAAGTTTTAGCATCTTCCCAAAGATTAAGGTTTAGTAGTTTCTGCTACAATGGTGTTAAACAAATATCTAACTCTGAATTGCCGCTGTTGGTCCATTTTGGTGGAAATGAGGAAAACACTAAATTATCAGCTGTGAAGCATAACCAAGGGGTCTGTGATCTATCCATCCGTTCTCTGTACCGTATATCCTACACAGGTTCATGGGGGAGCCTATCCCAGGAGACTCGGGGCACAAGACGGGGTGCCAATCCATCACAGGACACACACACATGTTCACTCACTACGGACAATTTGGAAATGCTAAACAGCCTACAACGCATGTCTTTGGACTGTGGGAGGAACCCGGAGTACCCGGAGGAAACCCCCAAAGCACTGGGAGAACATGTAAACTCCGTCCACACAGGGCCGAGGCGGGAATCGAACCCCCAACCCTGGAGGCGCTCAACGTTGTTATGTTTAGGGGTCCAAGCACCAAAGTCAACTCAGACCTACACTGCCCTCCAAAAGTTTGGAAACGCCTGAACAAAATAGGGTTTTTGGGCAATATCAGCATAAATCCTCTTTAGTTAGTGACCATTTTGCACTGATAATAAGGGACAACACTAGGCATCCGAGCAGTCAGTTTATTCAAACATTGACTTGATATATTACTCCAAGCCTCCTGGAGGATTGCCCAAAGATGATT
>CM040984.1:2507457-2509578 GCA_022985145.1 Pangasius djambal | reverse complement strand
CAAAATTTGAGTATTTTTCTATGTTATGTTCATGTTTATGTTCATAAACTTTTTATTTAATAAAATATGTTTTCATAGTTTGTGTTGTCCCTTATTATCAATGCAAAATGGTCACTAACTAAAGAGGATTTATGCTGATATTGCCCAAAAACCCTATTTTGTTCAGGCGTTTCCAAACTTTTGGAGGGCAGTGTATGGTGTTCTATCAGTGAAAGGCAAAGCAGTAGAAAGCTCTATGGCTCCAAAAAGTAAGTATTATTTCAAAAATCTTGAAATAAATCCATACTGAGGAGGTTCATGGAATTGATTTTACAGTTAAAAAAAACTGACAAGTTACAAAAAGTGTGAAAGCCTCTGGTGTAGTCACCTCAAGTTATCCACAGGTGGTGTTCTCTCATTAAAATAACAATGTTTGTTAGATTAATGCAGTGAGAACACTGTTTTTACAGAGACAACGACAGTTTAAAAAAAACACTCCAGATATGAACCTCAAGGAATAATTCTGTCAATAAATAAATAAAGTTTACAACATGTTCCCTTTATTTATCTATTAGCTTCAGCCAAGGTAAAAAAGATCAGACAGGAAATACTGTGAGAAGATGATGTACTGTAAACTGTACATTTCCACTGCGTGAAGAATTTGCTGTAATAAATAAAATAAATAAATAAAAATGTTATTAAAATCAGTGTGAGAATGTGTGTGTTAATGCTAACTGAACATCACACAGTGATGGCACGCGCGCACACCTGGTTTTGTTATGCCTGGGCACGAGCTGGCACTGCGCGCGCTACACTTGCACCAACCGTCAAATTTCACCCCAATAAACGAATTAGCTTTGCTAGCTCTTCTTACCTTCTTTTCTGAGCGACATGTTGACGGTTTGTTCTTCCTCTTTGTTGAAACAGCCGTGACACTTTAGCTGACATCTATTTTCGCTGACTAAAGCTGCATAACTTACAAACACTCCTGCTAGCCAAGTTACCTAGCTAACCCTATCGAGTTAGGTACACTTAGCTAGCCGGCGGTTAAAAAAAATGGTCATGGCTTGCATTAAAGGGTTGCATTCTGACATCATTTAAAGTGCATACTATTCTATTTCAAAAAGTATACACATTATTTTGTTCATATAAAAGAATTCGCATAGTAAGTTCCTATCATTCTTCGAGACACAGCGCTAACTGTTGGTGACCTTACCAAGATGGCGCCGCTTTGTGTCACTATGGTCGCGTCACTACCATGCGCGGACAGCATGTTTGTTCCGCCCTTACTAGCGAAAAATCCCGCCTCCTGAAATGTGATTGGATAATATTGTTTATAAAAATGTTCTGATTGGATGGTTGAGAATTCTTAGGTTATAGTACTAACAAAAAGAAACTTGAGGACTAAATATATACGATTTGTTTTATATTTGTTCATATTCATTCATATTTATAGACTCATATTTATTAATATTCTTTATTGTCGTTATAGCTTCCAGTGTGAAGTTTGTGCGAATCCTAGAGCACGAAGGCGGGGTTTGCAGAAATACGGATGCGGAGGGGGGAGTTTGGGGGGGAGGAGGGGGAGTTTTGACAGCGGAGGTTGCTCAGCATCAGGACCAGTGCGCGCGCACCTTAGGATCGCCCGCGTGCACGCTCACTGTGCAAACTTCCCCACGTCTTCAGCATGTGAAAAAAAGGTGGAAGCCACGGGGAAATATACTGGATCGCCTATAATGCCAGCGTTGAAAAAGGTTGGTGTGCAGCTTGCATTTGTCACTCACTCCACTCACTCCACACACACACACACACACACACACATACGAGCGCGGTGCAGCAGTTTACATACATGTGCACATACAGTTTAGATGCATGAGGATTCAATTTAGGAAAATAAAAAAAACAGCTGCATTTTTAAATCGTGCATAAAACAAGTAGGGGCAAGACTTATAATATTAGAGTAGTTAATTGTGGATCACTAAGCATAATATAAATTACACTTTTTGGATAATAATAATGGATATTGTAAAAGTGGATATGTAATTTTGTAGCAGTTTGCACCAAAGTTCAACTAACTCTCATTTCAGACTCATTAGGCTTCATCAGAGTGCTTCACTGAGACACAATCCTGAACATTTCTTG
>CM040984.1:2492457-2502457 GCA_022985145.1 Pangasius djambal | reverse complement strand
CTTATAAAAGCAAGTTTTTCCATTTATAGTTACATTTAATCTTGTGGAAAGTCCGTGAAACATTTTAGTTCAGGTTATCACTTAAGTTATAGCAGCTATAAACATATATAAACCCATAAACATAGAAATCTGACATTAGTGGAGCTTGATTTCAGTTGATTACTGAAAAGTAATCAATACCTTTTGACCAATCAGAATGGAGAAAGCACCAGGGCTGTGATATTAGAAGCAATAATCGATCAGCTTCTCAGTTTTTCCACAGTATAATCCTCCATGTTGTTTTTAAATGGCCTACAATTTAAATGGTCTTTAGACTCATGAATCCAATTTTATTTGTATTTATTTTAGATTCAGTTTTTGCCATTTAAAAAGTAGATTGCAGCCCTAACCACAGCCTCCTGGAGGCTTGATGGCCTAAATCAGACGTGTTACATAAAACGACAGTGAATATAAAGCCCTATTATTTACAGTAAGCATTAAGCCAGTTTCCGTATAAAGCAGCATTCAGACAAATTTGACTTGAATAAGAAATGAATTCTGGTGCATTATTTCCTTTAAAACGCTTCTGTTTTTTTTTTTTTTTTTTTTTTTTGCTTCTTCTCATTTTAGCCTTGCATATCTTGGATGTGTGACTGAAATAAAAACAAAAATAATTTCTGATAAAAACAAAATAAATAAAAGGAAAATAAGACCTGGCTATAATTACCAAGTATTCTTGTTATTTCTCATTATTTTCTTGATGTCACAGTTGAAAAAGATGTCACTAAATATGTTGTGTTTGTTTTTTTGGCAAATTGAGTTAATTGTAAAATTGATTTCAAAAACCACTTGCTACCACACGTCTGGGCCGCGCTGTACTTATTTCACAAAACCTGAAATCTTCAGAAAATTCTCTGCTGTTGATCCACAGGAAGTCTCATTACTCCTCTAAATGGCTAAATGGGATAATGATTCGGGACGCGGCCGTTAATGACCATACGCTAAGAGAGGATGCACTTAGTGAAGAGCTTTTAGAAAGTTTCTCACTTAAACAATCTACCTGCGTCTCATACAAAATTGTAGTAACACCACACACACACACACACACACACACACACACACACACACACGCACACACACACACACACACACACAAAGCCTTCAAGGCAGCAACAGTGTGTTCAATTAACTGCTCTGTTTAAGGAGGATAAACCAAAAGGCTTCTGTGGAAATTGTGTGTGTGTGTGTGTGTGTGTGTGTGTGTGTTTGAGAGAGAGAGAGATGGAGGGACTGTAAGAGAAAATGAGTGAGCAGGAGAGAAATAAAAGAAGAAACAGTGAGCAAAGGAAAAGGTTTTATACTTAGAGAGGGGAGAGACATGCGGAGAAGAAAATTAGTCTGCATGGCAAAAACAGACGTTCAGGACTTCATATTATTCAATTTTCTCTGCAGGTTATTTTGTTTGTTATTTCTTTTTTTTTTTGCCTGACTGGATTTATTCTATGTTCTATTTTTGTTTCGTTTACTCTATGTTCCCTTGACTGCTGTAACAAGGCAATTTCCTTTAGGCTGTCACTTTGTGTGTGTGTTGTTCACATACACACCTGCATGTGTATGCCTAGGGATTTAAAAGTGATATCCACTAGATGGCGCGTCAGAAGGAAAACATCTCTGTGCAGCAGGTTTGCATGTCACACTGGTTAGCGATCTCATGCCCGCTGTTCTGGGACACGTAATGTATTTGCTGCTGTCGCATCATGCTATATCACCCCCACTGTATATGCTGGTACTGCACCATGTGCACACAGGCGTAAAAGCACGTATAAACCTGGCTTTAAAGCATTAATAACATCTGTCTCTCTGTCCATCCATCACACATACACTATATACATTTACTCTTCTGGCTGACACTTTTATCCAAAGCAATGATCTATCCATCCATCCATCCATCCATCCATCCATCCATTTGTTCATCCATCCATCTGTCTGTTCCCTCAGCATCCTCTCTCTTTTCTCTCTCTTGAAGTTAATAAGACACAGCTTGTCATGTTACTGAGAAACGAAAGCGTAAACCCCTCTGTCCGGAAGATGTCGGAAGATACCTTTGACTGTTACAAACCGCTGACACTGGAGACTCCTTCCATAAATGTTAAATATACTTCTCCTTACAGAAATCTTCACCATATATAATTACACTTTTTTTTTTTTTTACAAGTGAATTTTTTTTACAAGTGCATTAACAGAAAACTAATCAACACCTTCTGACCAATCAGAATTGAGAATTCATTAGTGCTGTGGTATAAATGTGCATACATTTTCTTAAACATTGGTGTAAATTGTGTAAATTTTGTTTTGCCTTGATGGCTGGAACAGAAGGGATGGTACTCACACTGTCTGCCTTTGTGGAAGATTTTGTTCTCCTGCATTGTTTCGGCTCATTTAATCTGTTCGGCCGGCTCTCGCTAACAGTAGCTGTTTAATTTAGTGGCCTCTCACAGCGAGAGTGTGTGGCATGAGAGAAGAGGAGCTCTTCGGCTTCATTAACCCTTATGTTCTGTTCCAATCCAAATGACCATTTGAATTTTTTTGACCAAAAGTGAAATAAAGCTTGAACATGAAACTTTATGTGCCTGGATCTAATCAGTGCTATAATGAAGAGGAAAACCTATTTCAGGATCATTTTGACCTTGAAAGTATAAATCAGAGTGTTAACAATGAAAGGCATTTATAAATCTGACATCGAATATCAATGCTAATAGTAATTAGATTAAATAGTGATTAAATACGCTGGATATTTTAAAAAAAATATTGGTTTCAGTAGAACATTTCTTGCTACTGTATCAGAAAAGTATATTTCAATGTAATTTATTTGCAAAAACAGTAGATATACTGGCCAGATCCCATGCACCAAACCCGTCCCCTTGGAAATTAGCAGAGAGGTGGATCAAAAAAAGTGCAATTATAACATGTATAATTTGTTTTACACCCATTGGGACTCCGGCAGCTAGTGTTATACTGCAGCGCACTACTGCAGAGTAACTCCGTTGTCAGCGTTTAAGAAAAGGTCCCATACGTCACAACATATTGGCAAATATTTTTGAGCCATTTATGAAAACGTGTTAACCTCATTTGTACGTGTCTGCACGTTTTATGTGGGTAATGCATCATCTGAACATGGTGTAAATATTAATGCGGCGTACGCGTCAACACTTCTCTTTTAAGGAAAAGAGGGTCTGAATTTTGTCACAAGTTTTATGACTTTGTTTTGTGGCTGTGCCTAATTCTTTGTAACTTGGCAATATGGTTTGTCTTATAAAGCTACAGTACGTTGGAGTTCTTCATACCACAGCACTGTTCAATTATGACTGATTGATTAATTTTCTGACATTAGTGCAGCTGCATATCAGAAGGGTTTATATTAATGCGCAAGTTCTAATATGTTATCATTTCTAAAGTAATAACTCATTCACGGGGGCTTTTAATCTACACCTAATTAAAAATGTATTTCAAAGATATGTAGCAAAACGAAGTATAATCATTGCTATGGTGAAGTTTTCTGTGAGGAGATGTTTATTTAACATGTATGGAAGGAGTCTCCAGTGTCAGAGATTTTTAACAATCAGAGTTTGTCGACTGTCCAGTGTTTTTTTAGTTCCAGTTAGAAACGAGAGTAGCAGTATATAGTACATGCTTGCCGTCGTACTAGCTTCGTTAGCAGATTAGCCAAGAAAGCTAACTGTACTCACTACACAAACGATCTCTACTACTTCCTCCCAAGAGTTTAACTCTCAAGTGCTAAGAACTATTATCACAGGGGTTCCCGAAACGTTTTAGGCAAATGACCCCAAATGGACATTATGAATTTAATGTGACCCCAAGCCTACCCTACTTTGTGACCACCCTACTTTATTTTTTAAATTCCAGATTTATAATATAGGTCTACTGTAACATTTATACATTTTATTATGTCAGTAACACAGGTAGCGAAAGGATAAAATAAGTAACTAAAATCCAAAGGAATAATTCTTGCACTGATTTGCCAGTCTAGTGGAACGAGTGAACTTACATTCACGGTCTTGACACGGCTTTTCAAAAAGCCAGGAGTTGCGTTTGAAAGGGCACATCTCTTTGTGTGCAGAAGCAGTGGCTGCACCAGTGACATTACTCACATACTCGCTGTGTATCTTATGTACATCCGGAGGAATAAAAAGCCACATCACACAGGATAGTCATTTAAATGTGGCTTCATCGAATGCAACTCCCAGTAACTTTCAAAATCATTTGTAAAAGAAAGGAATAAACAAATAGAAGAATTTTGAGTTTCTCTTGTGATCCCATTTGTAAATCAAGCGACCTCAGGTGAGGTCACAACCCCTAGTTTGGGAATGCCGGTATTATCGCCTTGGCATGCCCCATGAGTAATTCTGCAAATTGTATCTATTTTTACTTCTGACGCTACAGTGTGTAGGAATATTAATTGTTTTCATTAGATTAGTTTTTACTTGTAAAAATATATAATATTAAAACGTAATGTACCACTGAAATTTCCGTCACAATCTCAAGAACCCCCTGCAGAGCCACCACGAACCCCCAGGTTGGGAAATCCTGTTCTGAAATCCTGAACATTTTTTTGTATTACACTACATTGTGTCACCTTGAAACAGCTCTAAAATGTATTGTATTAAATTACTGGATGGTTTAAATGTGTCAGCTTTGAAAAAAAAAAGCCCTGGTTATATGATTGACAATCTAATATATGAAAGTTGTATTTAACTGCACATGACTGATATCAGACTTTAGTGATACAGAGATGCCTGAATCAGTGTAGTCATATCATAAATACTGACTTGCTACAAAATGTTCACTCCTTGTCCTTCATCCCTGCTTGACATGAATTTCCTTTTCATGTCTACTTGAGCATGCAGCAAAAACAAGCAGTGTCAGTTCAGTTTTGGAATGCACAATGTGTACACTTTAACTGGAGGTCAGTTGCTTGTATTGTTACCTTGTGTAAGTGTGTCGGACCTTTGGAGTGGGTTACTGATTCGCCATGACCCATGGAGATGGAGGTTTGGGTTCTAGATGATTCTTTTGCCATTGCACAAATTGTTTGTGTTTTTCCACCGTGCCGTTTGGACAGGTGGAGTTTGGAAGCACTCTTGCGTGAAATTACTCTGTGGTCTGTCTCTATTCCTCGCTAACTCATTCTCTTTTTTCTTGTTCTCTGTCCACCGGGGCTCGGACTGCGGGTTTTTCAGGCTTCCGCAGTCGGATTAGCATTCTGTAGCTGTCCTGAAGTTTTGGCGGAGGAGACAGTTTGAGAATTTTCTTGTTTCTTAAGAGGTCCGAGCCTCTAAAGTGCAGCTCAGAGATCAATTCTGCTAGTGTGGCATTCGTTTAGCTCCACTTTGCGTTACCTGTGTTTAAGAATTAAAAGTGATTTAATGGTGATTGCAGTTTGTAAGAAAAGTTAGAAATGATTAAAGTCAGGGTGATTGTTTTTTTAAAAGACTTCATTCGTACAACACTGAGTTAGTCTCTTGTTCAGTTGAATTACTTTAGTTATTTGTCTGTCTTACACTCAAATGTGCATATAAATTAAAGTCAAGTGCAATTATGTACACCGATCAGCCATAACATTAAAATCACCTGCCTAATATTGTGTAGGTCCCTTTTGTGCCGCCAAAACAGCTCTGACCCGTTGAGGCATGGACTCCACAAGACCTCTAAAGGTGTGCTGTTGTATCTGGCACCAAGACACTAGCAGCAGATCCTTTAAGTCCTGTAAGTTGCGAGGTGGGGCCTCCATGGATCTGACTTTTTCTGTCCAGCACATCCCACAGATGCTCGATTGAAGTGAGATCTGGGGAATTTGGAAGCCAAGTCAACATCTTGAACTCTTTGTCATGTTCCTCAAACAATTCCTGAACAATTTTTGCAGTGTGGCAGGGTGCATTATCCTGCTGCTAGAGGCCACTGCCATTAGGGAATACCCTTGCCATGAAGGGGTGTAGTTGGTCTGCAACAATGTTTAAATAGGTGATACGTGTCAAAGTAACATCCGATTGAATGCCAAGATCCAAGGTTTCCCAGCAGAACATTGCCCAGAGCATTGCCCAGACTGCCTCCGCATAGAGTTGCCTTCTTCCCATAGTGCATCCTGGTGCCATCTCTTCCCCAGGTAAGCGACACACACGCACCAGGCTGTCCACATGAAGTAAAAGAAAACATGATTCATCAGACCAGGCCAGCTTCTTCCATTACTCCATGGTCCAGCTCTGATGCTCACGTGCCCAATGTAGGCGCTTTTGGCGGTGTACAGGGGGCAGCATGGGCGCTCTGACTGGTCTGCGGCTACACAGCCCCATACGCAGCAAGCTGTGATGCACTGTGTGTTCTGACACCTTTCTATCGTAGCCAGCATTAACTTTTTCAGCTACAGTAGCTCTTCTGTGGGATCGGACCAGACGGGATACCCTTCGCTCCCCAAGCACATCAGTGAGCTTTGGGCGCTTGTGAGCCTGTTGCCGTTTCAACAGTTGTCCTTCCTTGTACCGCTTTTGGTAGGTACTAACCACTGCATACTGGGAACACCCCACAAGACCTGCTGTTTTGGAGATGCTCTGACCCAGTCGTCTAACCATCACAATTTAGCTCTTGTCAAAGTCACTCCGATCCTTACACTTGCCCATTTTTCCAAAACGGCAACTTTGAGAACTGACTGTTCACTTGCTGCCCAATGTATCCCATCTCTTGACAGGTGCCACTGTAACGAGATAATCAATGTTATTCACTTCACCAGTCACTGCTTTTAATGTTATGGCTGATCAGTGTATATATAAGGTAATACTAATTGAAATCAATGAAGGATGGTTTTCGTAACTTTCATCTTTGAACAGTTAGCAAGTAGGCAGCGCCTTTGTATCTGTTAGAACCTGGTGAAGAGGGTGTGTCCTCTATACCTGTCAGAAGGAAGGATGCATGGCCCTGTCAGAATCTGGTGAAGAATGATGTGGTCTCTGTACTGGTCAGAACCTGCTAAAGGAGGAGTGGCCTCTGTGCTTTTTAGGACTTGGTGAATAAGTTGTGGCCTCTATACCTGTCAGAACCTGGTGAAGGGTTAGGGTGAGCACACATTTTATTTCTACATCACTGCAGAAATTAAACTTCTGAAACTCAGATCCTTGTCTTTCATGCTTCATTTTATACAGCATGGTCTTATGACAAATCAGCTTGTATAAAAGTTATGGAAAGTTAAGGTCAGTTTAATTTCGTTTCATAAGTGTTTTTTTTTTCTGGGGAATTAATTGGAGTGTGCAGGCTGGTGTGAAAATTCTCACTGTAGCACATTTGCCATATTTGAGAGAATCAGAGCTGAAATCCATATAGCAAAATCTGAGTTGAACATGTGGCACATCATGTTCCAAAATGGAGAATGACCATACATCACTCACTGGTTTATCTGAGGAGAATGGTGTGTGGTTGTTGGTGTTTCCATATTGCATATTCATCAAATTTGGATTTAAACGAATGGCTTTAAAGTTAGGGTTATTGTTCTGGTAAATTACTTTCACACTTTATAATAACTACACATTTAGCATGAGGTCAGGTTCATTCATTAGCTAGTTAATGAGTTTAATAATAAATGACAGACAAGAAAAAAACATTAAAATACAAAAGTATGTGTGTTTATCTGAACACGTAATGGAAGATGAATAATCGGGTTTAATAATTACTGAAGCCCGGCTGTGTGTCCTCTCAGTCCCTGTGAAATGCTAAGTCATTCTTTTTCCAATTTAGTTAAATTCCTCAGATTTTGTAATCTCTTCTTCTTAACTGAGAAAACGGCATTCACCGCTTTGAAGTGCCACAAAGCTTTCCACAATCCTTGCTCTGAGAGACTGAGCGGAGTTGCCAAGTTCACGGCTTTCATGCCCAAGTGGGCACATTTGACGATAGAATTATAAAGTCACGGGTTAAAACTGCTTTCAAACTGAAGACAGATGAACAGGAAAGATAACGTTTTATAAATATTGTTTTACATTGAACCTGGTGTTGAATAACTCACAAAGACAGGCATATGTGAGAGAAGGGAGGTGAAGTGAGTGACATGCTTATGTTAAGTACATCCATGCCTGTTGTGTGTTTCATTTCATAGAAGTTCTCCAAATCCCCAGTAGGCTGAATGGTGGATAATTATTGTTAGCTTGAACAGTGACAACAGCAGGTAAAATGTATAAGTAGGTGCAAATATAAATTTAAAAATATATATTAAAATAGATAACAAGAGGGCAGTTTCATTCCAGTTTCATATTTTTCCCCTTTACATTTGAAAAAGTTTAATAAACTCAAACACAGAAGAATGTGGACACCAACGTCTGTGTATATGAGTGGACCCCATAACAGGGATTCAGAATTAAAGCCAAAATGTCTCTGAGGCCCTCTAGTTTCACTTTTATTGGCACCTTTATGAGCCGACATGAAAACCCCTTTGGAGCTCTTTTTCACTGCAGATGGAGAGTAGGTGTTGGGAGCTGAACCTCGTAAGGTTCAAACCCTAGAATCACCCGCGCTTGATCCGTCCCTGTAGAGTGATAAAGTGAAGAACACTACTGTGTTGCCTCATCTGCCTCTAATTTTCAGCTGTACCTCATTTAGAAGCTGCAGCAGATGTTTTTTCTTTTTCGTAGGGGAACAAGCGAATCTGTGCTTAGCAGAGCATTACAAATGGCTTTCTATCCACCAGTGTCCTCACTGTTGGGTGTTAATGTGAAATTATACAAGGGATTTATACACACACACACACACACACACACACACACACACACACAGGGCCCTTATCCTTAGCTTTTCATTTTTTCTTAATGTCTTATCATTCTCTTGTCTCCTTTCTCAGCCTGAGCCAGCTCTCGACTCTGTGCAAGCACTAATGATTGCTTATCGGATTATTGCTGAGTTAGATCAGTGTGATACACACACATCACTGTATTCCATTGTGCTGCTGTGTGAGTTAGGGGTGTGTTTCTCTTCAGGTAATTTAATACAGAACTGTAATAGGTTGTCAACAATCCACTGTATGAAAAATACATTAAAAACAGCCAATACAGTGATGAACAGATCAGTAGCTCATGTCCCCGGGACAAAAAGATTACATGTCTGGGCTATTAGTTTTTATTTTGTAGTTGGCAGGTGGGCAGGGAGGGCCACCAGTTTTTCCTACTCTCTATTGTGAAGCAATGATTTGTTATGCATTTTTAAACGTCAGTTGGTTCATGTACATAGGCCTCATAGGCCATCCCTCCTTCACTGTGACTCACTGGTACAGAGGCCACACCTTTTTCAACGTGATTCACAGGTACAGAGGCCACACTGTGACTCAAAGCTACAGAGGCCACACCTTTTTTACTGTGACTCAAAGCTACAGAGGCCACTCCTCTTTTACTGTGACTCAAAGCTACAGAGGCCACACCTTTTCACTGTGACTCTCAGGTACAGAGGCCACACCTTTTTCACTCTGACTGACAGATACAGAGGCCACACCTTTTTCACTGTGACTCACAGGTACAGAGGCCACACCTTTTTCACTCTGACTGACAGATACAGAGGCCACACCTTTTTCACTGTGACTCACAGGTACAGAGGCCGCGCATCTTTTACTGTAACTGATAGGTACAGAGGCCACACCTCTTTTACTGTGACTCACAGGTACCGAGGCCGCACCTCTTTTACTGTGACTCACAGGTACAGAGGCCACACCTCTTTTACTGTAACTGATAGGTACAGAGGCCACACCTCCTTCACTGGGAGAGACAGACACAGAGGCCACACCCCTTTTACTGTAACTGATAGGTACAGAGGCCACACCTCTTTTACTGTGACTCACAGGTACAGAGGCCGCGCATCTTTTACTGTAACTGATAGGTACAGAGGCCACACCTCTTTTACTGTGACTCACAGGTACCGAGGCCGCACCTCTTTTACTGTGACTCACAGGTACAGAGGCCACACCTCTTTTACTGTA